>PVIJ01002274.1:0-165856 GCA_004024925.1 Scalopus aquaticus
CTGGCTTTTATCCCCTCCCCGAGGACCATCCACAAGTCTGATTGGACCATTTTCAATCCTGGAGCTGACTGGACGACCCATCACCTCCTAGCACCTGATTGGTCTGTTCAAAACGGCAGTTACTGGGCAGGAGCAGCTGCCATAACTGCTCTGGAGCAGCGGGGTAAGAGGCCCCACCGCTCCCGCAGGCTCCCACTGCTAAGGCAGCTTGGTTCCATTAACACCTTCATAAACTAGGTCTGCTTCAGCTTTGTGCTAAGATTAACGTTAGGGCCCCAAGTACTTCTTTCCAGATTAGTGTGTATGTTTATAATTGTTAATGTCACAGCTAAGTTATTTAAATTAGTTTTATAGGTTAATATCAAATCTAGGTTATCTTTAGGGTTTAGATTTTTGGAAAAGCAGCCTTTGTCTACAAAGTCTGTAGAGATTTTAAAAGTTTGAAAACTCCCAAGTAGAAAGAAATAAGACTGACAGTATTTAAATGGGACCTTTACATTCCAACAGAATTATAGAGACTTTTTTTCACCAACTTGATTTTTATCCTCTCCTGTTTCACTTATTTAAAAATTAAAAGTGATTGCTACCCAAGTTCTGGTTTCTAAGAATTAACTATAACGGAACAAATATACTTTAATTTCAGAGCAGTTTGGGTTTTAAAAAATACTCAGGACTTCCCATATTGAAAGAGTTTGGTCTTTTATGGAATTGGAATGTTTGAAAGAATAATTGGTGGAAATAGAAATAACGAGGAAATGGATTTGTAACTAATTTGCGAAATTCTTTGCCAGAAGGGATGTTTTCAAGCTGGGCCAAAAATTCACCTTTTTAATTATATTTAAAGTGATAGAGGCCAGGGCTCTCAGACTGGGTAGAATAAGCCAGAACTGGATTGTCTTGGAACATTGGAAGTCAGTCACCTAGGAAACCGAGTCGAGTATGTCCCACTTCCTCCTGACACTTATTGAGTCCTATTAGAAAATGGAGGGAAGTTTCGATTTCACAGATATGAAGAGGTAGCCATGTCAGGCACTGCCCAGTGGGTTTTTGTTTTAAAGCATAGTGTAAACTATTTTGGTGTCTTTGAGTCTGGACTCAATGTTTAATTTTTGAAATTTGTTTTTGTATTAGTTTCCTGAGGCTGCCGTCGGGAACCCCAGTTGGGGTGGCTTAAACAAAGACATTAAGATAGTGTTGGAGGCTAGGCGTCTAAAATAAAGGTGTAGGCAGAGTTGGTTTCTTTCTGGAAGCTTCTTTCTTTGGCTTGCAGGTGGCCATCTTTTTCTTGTGTTTTCACATTGTTTTACTTCTGGGCTCTGTGTTCTCTGTGTCCTAATCTCTCTTTATGACGCCATCAGTCACATTGGATTAGGGCGCAGCCTGATGACCTCATTTCAACTTACTTGCCTCTCTAAAGACTGTCTTCAATGGAGTCACATTCTGAGGTGCTAGGGATTAGGATTTCAGTCAGTGAATTCTGAGGGGGGTGCACAGTTCAGTCACCAATAATTCCCTCCCCTTCTTTCACTTGACGGACTGAGTTGAGTCAATGGGGAAGGTGCGACATCCATTTGGTTTCCCTGCTGCTCTTGAATGTAGCCACTGTTTTCAAGGTGGGTTTATAGGAATGGTGCGTTGGGGCCTCTTTCCCAACATGCTTTTTGTATTTCAGTCCTATACATCAAAATATAACTTTAGATCTTATTTTGAAATCCTGTATTCTCAGGGGGTAGAGTTTCAGAATTTTAACAGGTACATGTTAAATTCTCTCCTGGACAAAGAATCTCTCTGAACCACAAGAGCAGAACCAAAAATAATGACCTCAGTTGTCCTTTCAGGCTACAGTAACAACAAACTGAAAAGATAGAGACCTATTATGCCAAATACCATTATGAAACTCAGTTTTGTATAGCATAACTCATATTTCAGCAGGTAATCACACCACTACTGCTCAGCTGAGTTGAATCCAACTAGCTCTGCTTACAAAAGATCGCTTTCACAAACCAAGTCTTTGTGATGTCTGTCAAGTGTAGACTTGATGTATTTACTAAAGATGTTACTTAAATTATATTAATGTAAAATAGCATTAATTGAATATCAGCAGTTCTTAAAATCCACTCAGCTTAGTCTCTGTGAGTATCTCCTATGCCTTTTGTGTAAAATGACAGCGGCCTGTTGAGGAACAAGTTGAGCTTGTGGAGGGACCTTGTCGATTTTCCAGTTCCATACAGATATCAGCTGAGTTCTTGCATCTTCTGCTTTGGGGGCAACTTCTGCTTTGACCAAGCTGTTGGGCTCCCACTCACCAGCCAACAAATGATTACAACCAAATATCTCTCCATTCAGGCAAATTTTTTTTATTTAATGAAATTTTACTGATTTATCGTTGATTTACCATACTGTGTGGATTTCAGGGGTATGGCTTTGTCTAAGCCTTACCCCACCCACCATCCAAGTTCTGGTGCCTTCTGGGATCTGGTTGATGCTTTCTCCCCTCCCTGCTTCCCCTCCCCTCAGTAGTTGTTGCTGTGCTCTGTTAGCTTGCTAGCCTTGTTACTTACATTCCACATGTAGGAGGAACCATTGGGTAGTTGTCTCTCATTTTCACTCCGGAACTTTGGCTACTTTTTGTCACCTTCCTTTTCTGCAGTGGCATTTCACGGCTGAGTCCCTCTAACTTCGTGACTGTTCCCTCTTAAACTTCCCTCTGTGTTACTTTTCACTGAATGTTAACTGTGTAATTAAAATTTGCCTGCATCTTGCCTGTTACCAAATGACTTATTCTTAAAAGCTTAGGAATTATTAGGTAAAACACACAATAAAATGCTTAAAAGTATGTCAGAAAGACATGGAATAAGTTATCTGCTTTTGATTGTTTTTATTTAATGTAGTGGGAGGATTCTCATTAAAGAGAAAATAATGTTGACCAAGTCAGGTATCTTTATTTTAATACTGTTTTGTAGTATATAAGTAGTATAGAATATTATTTTATAGTATAGAGAACCAGAAAGCTTTCTAATGCACTGCTTTAATTTTTCTTGACTTTTAACTTGAATGATTTCCGATGCACAAAATTTAAAATTTATGACTTTTTGGATTAATATTTATTAATATTCACATGTATTTATGCTTTTACCTATATATCCATATATCTGTCTGCTTTGCCTGAAACATTTCAGAGTGACCTTTTATCCCTAAACATGTATTTCCTAAAATAAGGAAATTACATTACGTGGTACTATTACAAAATCAGGTAGTTCTTCTGGCATATTACGGTCATCTGCGCCACACCCCATATTCGGTCTGATCAGTTGTCCCACTAATGTCTTGTACAGTAAAATGAAAACCTAAAACCTCGGGATCCCGCAACACATCACCTTCATGTCTCTGTGCTTGCTACCTGAAACAGCCATTATCATTTTTTGTCAGTTTTGATTTTGACTTTTTTTTTTTAAAGCGCATAGGTGATTTATTGTCTAGGATACCCCTCACTTTGCATTTGTTTTCTCTTGGTTAACCTGGGACTCTGGATTTTTGGCAGGAATGCTTCTGAAATGGTGCTGCTCCTCTGCCTGCCACCTTGGGGGTGGGGGTGGGGGTGGGAGCCCCGTGTCTTTACCCCCGACTGATGTTGGCTCCCAAGGTGATGTGAGATACAGTTTCCTCTTGGTCATGAGTGAGGGCTCTTAAAGCGACATGCTGTGGGACCCTGGAAATATCTCATCATACTTTCCCTCACTGGTTTCAAATACTTCCTCGTTTGTATTTAACGAGGAATCAAGCTAAAGATTACACTGGCCGTGTCAGAGCTTATGCTTGTAATTTTAGAATCTTGAAAGGAGATCATGAAAACCCAGTGCCAGAAGGATTTCATTATTATTGAGATTTGATTCATTAAAAATGCAGAGGTGAAGCAAAACCTAATTTGCTTCACTGTTGCATTTGACAAGTTCAGTTATTTATTTATTTTTTGGGGGGAAATACATTTGAAGCGACAGATTAGTAAGAGAGAGTGGCAGAGGTCTGGACACGCTGACAGTGGTGACAGCTTGCTGGTGACCACGAAGACAACACCAAACTGCAACAGCAAGCGGGACTCCGCGAGCAGCTGTGTGTGGCCATTCAGAGCAGGCCCCAGGGGAGTGTGCCCTGTCCCGAGATGAAGAGGATGGTGATGGCGGTTTGTCCCTGTTTGAGCAAACCATCCACGGCCAGATGGGAGCGCCGCCAGTACCAGCCCTCAGCTACAAGTAGTCCTGCAGGGTAGAATGCCTTGGTGCCCACTGCCCACCCAGCGATTTGCCTTGGGAATTAAGAATCCTAACCTGGGAGCCTCCCCGGTGGCGCAGCGGTTGGGCGCTGCGCTGTGGAGCTGTTGGCAGCGGCGACGCGAGTTCGATGCCCGGCCGGGGAGAATCCCACATGGCGCGGCAGACCTCTCCTGCCTTGCCCGCTGCTCCCCTCAGCAGTGTATTTCTGATCTGCCTGTTCTGCTCCCCGCTCTGTCTCTGGTGAACCCTCTCGCCGCCCCACGCCTCTGGCCTGTACCCCCGCTTGTATGTATAAATAAAAAATAAATCTTTAAAAAAAAAAAAAGAATCCTAACCTGGTAGGACTTACTTTTTGCTCGCGTGTGTGGTTTCTTTCTTGGGGGGTGGTTTGGATGGACTTTTGCTCACTGCATCACAAGATCAGTGTACTAGAATGCCAGGATATTAATCTCCACTGCAATAATTATCCTGTCGGGTGGGCATCTTACTCACTTTTCTAGGAAGCAGCAGGTATTTCTATTGGGTGGGAAAATGACGTGTGAAGCCAAGTTCTCAAATTTGTTTGGTGAAGGTAGAGTCAAAATAAGGAAATTCATTTTTGTATTTTGAGTGGTAAAAGACTTTTTTCCTGCATGTTCATCAGATTCTCGCCATGAATTCACTCTCCAGGAGATGGGGGTGTGCACTTGTGTAAGTGCCAGATGAAGCCCTTCTTGGTGAGTTCCAGGGCACCTGGACAGGTGAATGAATCTGAGGAGGAGTCTTCCTTTTTTTTTTTTAAGATTCATTTATTTATGCATACAGGACCTGTGGGGTAGGCCAGAGGTTTCAGGGTGGGGTGAGAGGATTCACCAGAGACAGAGTGGGGAGCAGAACAGGCAGATCCACTGAGATACCCTGCTGAGGGGAGCAGCGGGCAGACAGGAGAGGTCTGCTGCGCCGCCATGTGGGAAGCTCCCTGGCTGGGGATCGAATTTATGCTGCAGTGGCTGTTGATAGCTTCATAGTGCTGAGACTTTAACCCCTTGTGCCACCAGAGAGGCCCGAATCTGAGGAGTCTTTCATTAAAACAACCGGTTTAATGTAGTTTTACTCAATGTGTCCCAAATAGAAGTGACAGCCCCCCCCCCCAAAACATAATAACCCCAGAAAACATGTTATTACCATGGGACTTTGTAGTTGGATTTTCCTGCTTGCTGGGACAAGATGACTTGTTAGTTTAGCAGACACCTATATCTGTTCTGACTTCTTAAGTATTGAGTTCGACTTGCAGAGGGAAATTATTTCTGAGTTCTGAGGTTGGGGGGAGTATATAATAATGGCTATTTAAACAATGTTACAAGATTCCCAACAATCATAGTACAGGGGCTGCAGGAAATGTTTCTTGTACCTATTTGAGCAACTTTGGATTCTGCTGAATGTGGTGAGAAAGAGTTCTTGCAAAAAAAGTTTACAATGAAATACTTTTTACTGAAAAATTCAAACATTTGTCTATTTTGTAAACTTTAAAAATACTTGAACCTAAGTGGATATTTAAGAAACTCTAATGATTTTGCCTTGTGCAGTTAGTTATTATTTTAGCTCTCTACTTATTAAAAAAAAAAAAAGTTGTAGGGCCTCCCTGGTGGCACAAGGGTTTAAGTCTCAGCACTATGAAGCTATTGGCAGCCACTGCAGCCCGAGTTCAATCCCCAGCCAGGGAGCTTCCCACAGGGCGCAGCAGACCTCTCCTGTCTCCCCGCTGCTCCCCTCAGCAGTGGATTTCAGTGGATCTGCTTGTTCTGCTCCCCACTCTGTCTCTGGTGAGTCCTCTACCTCCTCCACCCCCCGCCCCCCCTGTCTGGCCTACACCCCAGGTCTTGGATGCATAAATAAATAAATCTCTAAAAAAAATAGCTGCAGCTCACTAAGTTAGACGATAACACGTCATCATATGTTCTGTTACATAACTACCTGGCTTGACATCAGTCTTTGGATCCCATTTTCTCTGGGTGTACTCTACTTTCCCTATGCAATTACGGAGAGGCCTTCTAAGGTAAAACAGAGTCTTTTAGTGAAGTTGGGTTTTTAAACTTGTATAGTAGTGGTGTTTTTTTAAAACAGCAGCACAGAATTGCACAGCCGTGGGTATCTGCTACGGCTCCCGTATGCATTTTCCTGGGAAGACAAGAATGTCACACTGTCTCTGCAGTGATATAGATCCCAGCCCGACCTCTGCCACGCACTAGAGGAGCGACTCTGGATGTGCTGTTTGTTCGTCCACTCACTCAGTATTTATTTATTTGTCCAGTATATGGCATGTGCTTTTCTGGGCACTAATCATAGAAAGGTGAAATTAAAGAATTCACTTAGTTGTTACATTTTTCTCTCCTAACAAAGACGCGTGACTAGTATAGATATAAAGCCCCTGGCACATAGTAGGTTCACCTCTTGAGTGGATAGAGTGGTCAGATGTTTGCTCATATGAAATTTATTTCTAGCAATAATAGAAGGACTTTATGCTTGTTTCTTAGTATATCAGAAAGTCTCATTTCTTGTAAAGCCCCAGTTTTCTATCAAAAATATATATTTAAAAAAACTATTAAGATCTTTATTTAGCTTCACATTTATTTTACAAAGGGTAGATGCTTATTTTAGTGATGATTTGTCATTAAAATTATGTCAAAATGTCTTAAAATGTTGTTGAAACTGTAAACAAACTCATAACACACACAGAGCTAATTATGGACGCCATCTGTTTATTTTTACAAAGCTTTTTTTCCCCAGACCATGGCATTGTCTGCTTATGATAAGCTTCAAGATTATTATAATGACTAAGTCCTGTCCTTCAATTAGTGTAGATGGAGATGGAAAGACAATTCTCTTGTTCACTGACCTTTTCCCGTGTCAGAGTGTATGAGACATGACATGTCCTGATAAAGAAACTATTGTGAGGTGTGTTTAGAAGATGCTGAAGTTTCAGGGGGACAAAATTGGTATCAGAGCTGCAGATGTGGCTAAAGTTTTATTTAAATTTTAAAGACTCATTCAAGGTCTTCGATGAAAGACAGATCCTCTGTTCTTTATCAGTGCCCCTCCAGTTTTGTTTTTGCCCAGTTGAGTTTAGGAGCTTGGGAGCGATCCATCTCGTGGATAATGTGTCTCCCCATGTGTGGGTGTGTGTTTCTGTCCATGTGTCTCCCATGTGCTCGTGTGGAGGCCAGGGTTCCCCACGACAGCATCCTCCAGAGTAGTTATCAGCAATTTGCTGAGAGAGCAGAGTGATTTCACTGGCTTTCCCTGCGATTGTGCATGCTAAGCACTCTCCGTGCAGGTCTGCAGGGCAAAACAACCTGCCGGATCCATCTGCTCCTTTCTGCTACACTGCCTTGATGTGAGCGAACGCTAATCTGCCTGCTTGTCAGGACAGGTTAGCGGAAGCATGCAAGTGGGCGAGGCGAGGCTCGCCGAGTGCTTTGGAAGATCATATGCTGCCTCCGTGGATGCCAAGCTACGTGTAGCAGAATAGGCTGATTATGAGCCATGCTGAGGGTTGCAGCTGAAGATGGAATTTTCAGTGAGGAATTTGTTTTAAAATGACAATTGTCCGACGTTGCGGGACCACTGAATTAAAAAATCTGGAAAAAGTAATAAAGCAAGTTTACAAAGAGGTTGTAGGTGTTTTCCTGCCCACACTTGGTAGTGTACTGTGTTGATGCTTTAATTTTATTTTCTCAGTTTCTGAGTCACAGAAGATTACATGTTAAATGTAATTAACCTCATTTTCCACAGAAATTGTTAAAACCGTTCTTGCATCTTTCTGCCCATGTCCCTCCTCCTACACCCAGTGACGGGCAGATCTTCCCGTTGCAGGTGGAGCATCCTGTCACCGAGTGCATTACTGGTCTGGACCTAGTCCAAGAAATGATCCGTGTTGCCAAGGGTTACCCTCTCAGGCACAAACAAGCTGATATTCCCATCAACGGCTGGGCAGTCGAATGTCGGGTCTATGCTGAGGTAAAATGGATGATTTCGGGAGGGAGGCTGGGGGTGGGGCGCCGAGTCGTGGGACCAGGTATAGCCACAAGGTCAAGTTAGGCTTTTGGAACCCGTTTCAAGTCCTCGATGATGTAATCCAGAATGGGAACAGGAAAAAAAAAAAAAGGTTAGATGATTAGGACATGAAACAGTTTTAAAGGATTGAGTTGAATTCATTTTCACATACAGTTTCTGAAAGGAGAAATAACTACCAGTCCATTTAAGGGGCAGCAAAGCGTTAGTGAAATATTCTTGTGCTCAAATGGATTGTGGTTTTCCTTCTGTATGACTTTTGTTAGTTTGCTTATTTTCAAACCACATTGAAATAAACTGGAGCATTTATTTTTGGTGTGTTTTTAGACAATTATTTCCAATATTCTAATTTCCCTGATTATTACATGAAAGTAACAAATTTAAATCTGAAATTTTTGATAAAACTTTGACTCAGTTCTAACTGGATTTTTGTGGATTTTCAACTCTTATTTGAATACGCTCAGTTAAGTACTTTTATATCATCTTACAACTATATAAATCTGATATATAAAGCAGTCAGCTTCTCAAAAGGGCTTTTTTTCCACGTGATTAAAGCAGGAATGCAGGGAAACATTTATAATTTTAGACATTGAAGCCTGTCAGCTGAAATAAAATTAGCAATTTCTCTGTTTAGTAATACTGGACATTTCACTGAAATCCTTCTTAAGGACCTTGAGAAATATGTCTGGCCTAGCTGCTCTTGCTTTTTATTATATTTTAAGTGGTATTCTTTTTTTTACTGAGATTCTGGACTTTTAATATTTATTCAGATCATCTAAGGTATTTACCAGTGGAGTACACTCCTAATGACATGTGCAAAGTTTCTTCTAAGGTTTTTATTTGAAAAACCAAAATTCTCCAGTTTTGCCATTGTGAGCTGTTTTGAGAGTAAGAAAAACAAATATCTCTAGTGCACTACATGTGTTGTTCTGAACTTGAGCATGTTTTGATGTAGTGCCTAGGTTATTTTATTTTTGCCCAAGGCATTCGAAGAAGATTTGTAAAAAGTTGGAATTTTACCAATTCCAATAAAGTACAATCAAGGGCAGGCTGAATTCTGCTTGCAGTTCTGTTAGATTTTTAAATCCACTGCTAAGTAGTCTAACTAGACAATAATATTCTGAAATCTGTGATTTGGTAAATACGGTAGGATGAAAATAGATCTACAAATGTTCCTTTGTGTATAAATACTTGACCTTACTTGTGCTGATTCATATTTCAAAGACTTGTGCTTTCTTCCCTTTGAACTTTCAGGACCCCTACAAGTCTTTCGGTTTACCGTCTATTGGGAGATTATCTCAGTACCAAGAACCAGTCCATCTACCTGGTGTAAGTCATTAAGCTGTAAGACCAAGTGAGGGGTTAAACTTTTGATTTATGTCACACTCCTATGTTAAAGCATAGGCCCCCAAAGGGCCGACATCCAAGTGAAATTCACAGGGAATCCTAGCCTTCAGGAAAAAATATTTTGTACTGTGTGATGTGTCGGAAAGCCAGCAGCCACTTGGCAGAGGAAGCCCAGAGACATCTGACTTCGAAATAAGTGATTGGTCAGTGTTTCTAATTCTTTCAAAAATTATAATGAAAAAAGACCGTGGAAGCCTAAGAATGACTATTCTGTGTTGCAGTTTAATCTTTTCAATAAATTTAATCCAGCCTCTCAGTCGAGTTGGATGTCAGGAAACTCAAGCCCAAAATTAGCTCGTTAATTGAAATGGATTAAGGAAGACAAATTGTGTCTCAGTCTATGAGTGTCAGGGATTTGAAGAAGAATATATTATTTACACCAGTTACAGAGAAGTGATCACTGCCCACTTTGTTCTCTGTTTCCTGGCTGTTCTTTAAATAGTTGTCGTTGCATCAAAAGAACAAGGACGTAGCCTTTCTCTTAATCAAGGTAATAAGTGCACATATACATGACATGACGCGAGATGGTGGCTGACAAGGCTGTACCATCTGTGAATATGATTATTCAGGTTGAGCACTGGCAGAAAGATTACAGGAAGAATTCTAAATTTAAAGATGTTATGGGATATATGATTTATTTCACTTTTTAAATTGTTTTTGCCCATGTGCTTTCTAAAGGGACTTGACCCTTTCTAGTCTGAGAGACGCCATGCTGTGTTCAAAGCCTGGAGGCAGAAAAAAAATTGTAAAGATTTAACAGGCATTATGTGACGTTAAATAGCAGATGAGAAGACAAGTGTCACAGGGACATAGCTAAACATTTTTTTAATCAAACAAAAAAGTATTAAATAAGAATTTATAATGATTACTCTAGTTGTTGGAAGTTTTCACCATGTTGTAATAGCTAACAGGATGTCAAACATTTTGCCCTCGCAAGTTTTTGCAATTTGCAATTTTCAAACGTGAGACCTGTTGAAAGTACAAGTGATAATGGACAAACTGTACCCCCCACAGTCTTTGTCCCACCAAATCTTTCTTCAATTAATGCTGCAGCAGGAGTTTTATGTAATAACATTTGCGGTTGTGAGCCATCCATAGAAAGAAAAAACAATTAAAATGCCTTAAATGTTCTGCTTACTGCTGTTATTTGCTTGTGTGAATGTTGCATGTCAGCTAAATGGACCGAGGAATAGATAAAGTGATTGGGTGCGGGAGAGCGCACACTAAGCTTTGTCTATCATTATTGCTGGGAGCGATCAAATTGATGTCAGCAGGACAGTAGATGCGTTGACAGCTGTAATTATGTATCTCCATGGTGATCACTTTTGGCCTGTCATGGAGGTCCACGAGTCCCCTCCCTTGGAAGCATTTAATCAGATTGGGCTGTCACTTGTCAGGTAGACATGGCGGCCTGGGAGTTGTGCAGAGGGGGAGAGGTGAATGGAGAATGAAGGGTGGGAGTTGCACAGGGTCCACTCTTGGTTCGGGAGAAAGGCGTTTGAATTCTGCCAGAGGTTTCTGAGCAATGGTTTGAGCCTCGTGCTCTGGCGCTCGGGGCAACGATGTTTGTTCTCCTTGTTTTCTTCAACTACATCCGTAATAGCTTGGGGAACTCTTTGTCACTCTCAACCCTTTTTTGGGCCACAGGAACACACATGGGCTGCACTTGCACGTGCCTCTTTAAGCTTAACATGCATTTATGTGGCAAAGATGGAGATTTCCTTTTTCTCTGCGATCACTGTATTCAGTGTATTTGTTATCTTTAGCCCGCAGATTTTGCTCTGCTCAAAAATTTGATTGCAGTTCTGTTTGACTTTACTCCTAAAGCTTTTAGTGCCAGAGTTACGCTATGCATTTTTTTTTTTTTTTTTAAACAGAGCCTTTGCTTCTCTGGTGGAATGGAGTCCTTAGAAAGCAAAAACTGATGATTTGGAAAACCTACATAAACAAAAGGCTAGGCAAGGGTTTTCATGTTTTGTTATGGTTTTAAACTGGAAAACTAACTTGCTTCTGCAAAGATATGTGTGATTCTATATAGTACATTTTGATTTTATAATTTTCAATTAAAATGACATTCCTTTTGTGAGCATGCTGTTAGTCAATAACAAAGACATAGTGATATCGGGGAGTCCATAGTAACCTAACTTTCAGGATGGTGTTATACAAGGTCATTAAAAATTTAAGCTAGGAACAATGGAAGAATGTAATAGATACTGTCCATGTTATTTTGCCAGTGGGTTGAATATCAAAGTTCCCCCCCAACTGTGTGGCAGTTTATAGAGCAAGTAGTAGGGTATGTCTAAAGTCAAAAGTTTTAGGTCTTGGACCAAGCTTAGTTTTAAACACAACTTTAGCAAGCTTGCTATGGTTTAAAACAACACGTGGCAGTGACATTAACTCTTGGATTTTTTGCTACTAAAATTAAGAGGATGCAAGTTTAGAGATGTCTTTTCTATTCTGTCACTCAACTGCCAGTTGCTGCTTTGGGGCTATTAAAATGTGGGGAGAACTTAGGTTATGATTTCATTGCTTCCACAGCTGCCCCACCAATTCTTCCCCAGTTTCTCAAAACCCTGTGAATTTCATAGACCGTTGGTTTATGACCTGAACTAGGTTTTCAGAAATCAGAAAGCAAGTATATTTTAAGCGCGCTGAGTCACTTTAATTTAAAATTAGGATTTGCAGAGGTGAGTGTGCCTGCAAATACGAATGACCGTATTTTGGTTGGTGTTTGCAAATACCAAAATAAAAGCGCTGAGAGTAGCTTCTCAAAGCTTACAAGGGGAATAATAGTCGTGTGACTTTTTTTTTAAGAGAATGAAACTGTGCTTTATCTTTTGATGTCACCGTATAATAAAGCCATCATCCTTCCCTCATGTGGCTATCCTAGACAAGAGGTTCTACATGTGGTCCCTTGATAATTGCCTAAATTAAAATATTAAAGGCCTAACAGCCGCTGTGTTGACCTTTTCCTGCCTTGCTGCAGACAGATGAGCTGCTGTTTATTAGGAAGCCTTCCTTCCACAGGTGAGGAGCTGCGTGAGGGTCCCCTTTCTTCCCACCCCTAGCAGTGTTGGGCATCCAAATCCTGCTGTTGAGCGGCTCTGATGAAATTCCTCTCTCCTCAAGACCCCTCCGGTCTGCTTGACTGTCCTGAGTGTTTTGATTAGCTTCAAAATACTTCAGATTCCAAAACTTAGGCACAATAATTTAATAAATATTTCATTCTCAGCAACTGCTCATTTGAAAAGTTTTACATGGCTAACCTCTGCGCCTTGCCGCTGGACTCAAACTGGGAGATGAAAACAAGAATCAGCGATGGGCTAACTAACTCGTCGGCTGGTTAACAGCAATCAGGCTCTTCAAAAGAATATTTTGAACTTGTGCTATTTTTTTCCCCCCCATGAAAATCGCAAAATCAGAACTCTAATTGGGGCTGTGTCCTTACATGGCAAAGCCACGAGAAAAGCTGTGTAAACATTCCAGTCTCCCGGGACTCAGTCACAGAAAAAAGGCGTTTTGCAGTAGAGGAGGGTGAGGCAAGAAAGGAAAGTGTTACAGACATGAAAGCCAGGAGCCCCGAGTTCCTGTCGAGCTGATGAGCGGAGCCCCGAGCCCCGCTGCCTGCCTTTGCTGGGGTCTTTGTTGAAACTCCCGGAGGGGACAGGGACGGGGGGCGGGGGGGGGGGGCGGTGCAGGGGCATCTCCACGTAGGCCTCGCTTGCAAGAGCCGTGGGGTAACTGCACACGCATCCCGGCTCAGGATGAAGTGGCTGTTGTGTTTGCCAGTGCGGCCATTTGTTCACGTAGTGGGAGAACAAAATACGTGTGTCCTGCATGATAACAGGTCAGGCTGCCTCGATGGCTCTGTAGTCTTAGATCGTCTTCCGTCCTCTGGAAACCGAAATGTTATTTGAGATTGAGATGATCCCTCTGCTTCATGGAACTTAAACTTGGTTGTTAGAAAAATACCTGCATCATATAGTCGCTTTCATTTTTTTTCTTTTCTCTTTCTCCCAGGTCCGGGTTGACAGCGGCATCCAGCCCGGAAGTGATATTAGCATTTATTACGATCCAATGATTTCCAAAGTTAGTTTGATTTCTTTTTGGCTTCTTTCCGTTTTCTTCTGTCAAGGCCGTGGACGCATGTAGTCGAAAAGTCTGAAACTGGATCTTTCTCTGAATCACACGCTATAATGCAGTCAGTAATCACGCACTGGCAGGGAATGGGAGCAGAACAAGTTTTCAGAGAGAAATGTCAGCGTCTGGTCGGCCGCAGCCTTCCCGCCTCCCCAGTCGAGTGTCCCCACCATCCCTGGGCCCCAGCAGCCGCTCCCGTAGCCCCAGGGCTCCCACCCAGCACTTGCAGTTGGAATAAATTGTTTTTTGGCCATTCCCGACAGCACCTGAGATGACAGTCTGGTTGGCAGGTGACTTGGGAAGGCTGTGTTCGTTAGAGTGCTTTCTTCAGTTTTTCTGAATCACTAAGCACCAAAAATGGACATAATTAAATTTTATGTAAGAGCATAAGATGGCCTTTTGCCCACCTATCTTTTTTTAAGTTTTATCATTATTGTTTATTATCTTTTACATTGTTGTGTATTCCCCGTAGGTTACCCACCGCCAATTCACCCCTATCTTTTTGAAATTTGACTTTCCAGAGTCAGTGAACAGTGAACATCAGCACCTCTACGTACCTGTTGAGAGCTTTACGAATTTTTAGGGTCGTAGATGTCACAAAATAGAAGCTCTTGACTGGAATAGTTAAAACCAAAACTGGGTTTTGTTTAGAAAATTCTGTTTCTCTGCAGTGTGGGTGGGACCTGTCTCAAAGCTTGTCTTCTTTAAAAACCCTGTTTCTCAAGGGGGCTTTGACCGAAGCTGCTTCTTTCTGTATGTAGTTGCAGTTTCACTGAAGTATTTACATTAATATTGTTAAAGTGAAGTTGAAGTTTTTTCTCTTCACTAGAGAAATGCTATTTAATAAAAAGTAAGCATATAAAGGATGATAAATGGGTGTGGCTCCATTTTTAGAGGAATAAATTCCTTTTTGGAAAGATGACCTACAAGTTAATTTTCAACTTAGCTTAGTAATGAAGAGCTCATAAAGTATACAGAAATGATCTCAGACTGAAGACTGACTCATAACCAGAAAAATCTTCGATGAATAGTTCAGGGTTTTAATTCTAATCTGTAGAAGATACTTATACTCAGCACACACTCTTCTAGAGCTGCGAGACATTTCTGTTTTTCCAAAGTAAGAAACTTTTCTGTCTGTGTAGTGTAATGTATGAAAGTTAGCTGTTGGGGTCAGACGTGAAAACCGCACCCAAGCCGGGTAAGAGAGGCATCTTGCCCAAGCCTCCCCCAGCCTAGCCGTGTGGGCCTATTCCGAATGTTCACCTTTAGCTGTCTCTCCTTTCCAAGTGTTGTGCTTGTTTTTGTTACGTTTTTGGTATCTCAAATAGCTCTTTTCTGTAACACCTGAAGTCAGAGAAGAGTCTGAAATGACTTGATTCCATTCTGAATTTACTTCACAGGAATCTTAACTGACATACTTTGTGTTAAAAATCAAAACACTGAAATTTCAAAATAGCTGGGAAATCTGTTGTAAAACACTGTGATTACTGAGATAGCTAGACTGTTCCATACCTCCACAAATCCTTTTGTGTTTCTTTGCCTTTAGCTAATCACTTATGGTTCTGACAGAACTGAAGCACTGAAGAGAATGGAAGATGCCCTGGATAATTACGTTATTCGAGGTAAAGACAGACATTTGAGGTCCTGTGATTACATGTAGCATCCAGTTCTAGAAAACAGTTGAAGATTTACTAAGTAAAGAATTCCATGGAACATTTGCTTATCAATTAAATAGAAATCAGAAAAGCTAGAATTAATTAAATTGACGTACTAATAGTGAAGGATTGATAGGTAAGTTATTTTCTCTAGCAGTCAGATACTTTCCATCTTAGAATAGCAAGTGAAATTATTTATCACCTTCCCTAGGTGAGCATTTATTTTTTTTTTTTTTTTGGTGTGTATTGCATGTAAATGATTCTGTATTCTGAAGTATTTTTTTGACCAGTGCTGTTTGACAGCAGATTTGCTGTTACTGTTTTGTTATTGTTGTTTTGACGTATGAAATGTGAAAATGTGTAGAGTTGTGAACATAGTGAGCTATATTTGATGAGCTTAAGGGTAGAGAGAATAGCTCTTTGCTGCTATGAATTTGAGTAAATTGTAGGCTATTTCCTAGCAAATGCAGCGTTCCCTCAGTATGTCGAGGGAGCTCCTTGTCTGTGTGAGCCCACAGGCACTGGCATTTGTAGTGATAATCCAACCAGGGGCGTCCGCTCCACTGAAATAATGAAAGCAAAGTTACACTTAACTCCCCTTAAGGAATAAATCACACTCCAAATTTTATTAGCGACTTTCCATTTGTAATGAAAAGATCGCTTTACTTTAGCCCAAATAGTCATCAACCTCAGAATGATTGACTTTAATATTGAATTAAAAGGATAAAATATCCACCCACTTTGATTAGCAAGGAATAGTGTGGGTCTAGAAACATTCTAGAGGGAAGATTGGCTGTGTGCTTTTGCTCTTTTCTCCTGGCTTTGGAAATACAGCAGTTGGGGTGGGGAGGTAAGGATGCAGACAGAGGGGCCGGGGTGGTGGTGAGGTGTGGCCACAGGGTACCCTCCGCTCACGTGGGACGTCCGTGCGATTTCAGAAGGGACCCAGGCTGCGGTCTTGAGGCGGGCAAGCCGACTGCAAGTCGTGTGTGGGTTAGGAAAAGGGTCGTGTTCTCTGGACCGGTCTGGCCCTGAGACAGGGAGACCCGTTAGCAGCGAGGTCCTTACTCTTCTCTCTTGACCAGCTGCCTCTGTGCGCTGAGAGGCCTGGCGGCTGGTCAGCAGGACCTACACGAGTCAGCGACTCGTTTTCTGCACACTGACTTTGCCCTGCTCATTTCCAGCTATCGACGAACCAGTGTAGAGTCCTCACTCTCCCTCCGGTTTTCTTGTCCAGCTTTTCTCTTGTTAGGTCAGGAGAAATTTCTTCCTGCCTTTTGATTTTACTCTCACCCTCTGTTCTTCCTGTTTCTTAACTAGCAAGTGGCAGTGATCGTGTCTGATCTCGAGGGCTAGTGATTTACCCTTATCAGTGAAAAAGTAAGCTGTCAAGTGGGCCTAGATGTCATAAAAATATCAGTAACATTGGTATCCAGAGAGACCACAAATTTGAAAGATTTCCTTCATGTTTTTTTCTAGTTGACTCTCTAGTTCCCGCTTAGTCTTAATTATGGAGTATTTATACTGTTTTTTAAAACTCTGCTATGTTCTATAAGTACCAGATACACATTTTCTCTATATGTTGGTTAAGTAGGCCTCAAGGGGTCTGTTTTCCTACAGAAGTCATCTCACCCCTGCTATTTAGTGCCCTTCTGGGGCCACGTCTCACACAGCCGTGTTGTCTCTGCATGATTAACTCTGCAGGCAGACATGAATGAGGGGCTTTGGAAGATTATTTCTGGAGACCTCTAACGGATCTCTAAGAGTTTTCTGTAGCTTTCTCTCCTGTCCTCCTCCCTTTCCATCTTTGTATTTTCTATTGTGGTCGTTGAATTACTAGACTTTGCTTCACTAGATTTCATTTCCATAAGCCTGAATGGCAAACTCTTGAATTTGAGAGAGTCGATCTGAGGAAGAATATTTTGTCAAATCTCACCTCTATTAAATTTTGGTAGAGTGAAGGGCCATGACATAGGGGCATTGTCAAAGTAATGGGTCAGTGATGACCTCGACTGAAGGTCATTCTTCCACTAGTCTGGCTTGGAAGGGAATGCTCTTTCATATTTCAGAATACACTTTCATGGTTGGTTGGTTGGTTTATTTATTTATGCATACAAGAACTGAGGGATAGGCCAGAGGTGTGGGGTGGTGAGAGGATTCACCAGAGACAGTGGGGAGCAGAACAGGCAGATCCACTGAAATACACTGCTGAGGGGAGTAGCAGCGAGACAGGAGAGGTCTGCTGCGCCATGTAGGACGCTGCCTGGCCGGGGATTGAACTCGAGCTGCAGTGGCTGCCGATAGCTTCATAGTGCTGAGACTTAACCCCTTGTGCCACCAGGGAGGCCCCTTATTGAACTATTGAAAGAAAATTGTGCACATCACCACACACCACTGCTAACTGCTACAGCATGCACATTGAGGGTAAGGTTTTGCGCCTCTGGAACACAATGTTGTTATCACATCAAAATCAACGTCAGTCTCATCTCATTTCACGTACTGTCCATATTCATCTCCCCACTTGTCCCCTGAGTGTCTTCTCTGTTTTTTAACCCCATTCGTCTCTAACCAGAGTTTATGCATCATCTGCGGTTATGTCTTTTTTGTTATCTTGCTTTCTTTGTATTCCAGATCATTAACTCTGTAGAAGAGTTCGGAGCACTTGGCTTAGCAAATGTCTCACATTATAGATGGGCAGTGTCAATGCTGGTCTAGTAAGGATGGGTGCAAAATGAGCCAGAAAGAGGGCTCTGAAATGGTGATTCAAAGTGGTGCTTTATTGAAGGTGATAGTTCCTGGAGCTGCCATGGACTGCGTGGCTGAAGTTAGAGACTAGATTATTCGAGATGAGATTCTAAGAACTGAGCAGTGAGTGTGTTGTGTGGCTCCTCTATACGGGTGAGGTGAGAGGATCAGGTCGTGAATCAAGGGATATACATAGTGACCGTTGGGTTGTGGTAAGAATGGTGATAGATGACGGGATTGGATAACCAGATGGAATAAACCTCAAGGACGCAGACGTTTCTCCAAGGATTAGGAGGCGGATTGCTCTGGAAGTGGCTTGCATGGGGGTATGTGAGGGTTGCCAGAGCACTGAGGTCCTTGAGGGTTTCAGGTGAGGCTGTGAGTACAATGTCCCAAACCTGTGGTAGACTGACGGACCATGGAACGTCAGCCTTGAAGATATGGTGGAATGCCCTGGAAAAGAGGGAAGAGGTGCTTGGGAGGTGAAGATGGTTGGGTTTTCTGATGTACTATGGATGAAGGAGGCCCAGAGGACCTGTACTTCAGGGGAGGGAAGGAAAGTCCCTGAAGAACCCTGTAGGAAGGTGAGCACCTGGCCTCAGAACAGTCATCTCCAAAACATTCAGAGGTGGCTATGTTTGTACATTTCGCCTGAATAACTTGAGTCAGTTGACCTTCCTTTGGTCCTGTTGCCCCAGGCCACACTCTTGATATTGTGGTCTAGACGGTTGCTTCCTGATTGGATTCTCTCTAAATACTCTTTTCCTGCCTCACGGCCCCTTCAGTATGGACGGAATACATGTTTGAAGTACAAAGGCAGTGATCGCTTCCCTTCATGTTTTCCACTGTCTTGCCGCAGGTTCTCCTTTGTACCACTTCCTCTCTTGTCCTGTTTTTTCCTGCTTCTTTGTTGCTTTCATTTCTTGGGAAGCCCCATCCTTTCCCCACCTGAGTGTCTCTGTGGCTAGACTATAGTGTGAGCAGTAGTAACAGAGAGAATCAAACATGCAGTGACTTTAGAGGTACACAGTTTAGTTCTCTTCCATGGAAAAGTCCAGAAGGGAAATGGTCAAGGGTTAGTGGAGTGACTTACGTTCACAGCAGGTGGTTTCACTTTGGGCACCTGAATTGGCTTTTTTCATGTCCATTGTCAAGCCTCAGCAGGAAGCTGGCCAGAGCAGGGAAGTTAGCAACCCCCCACCCCCCGGCCATAGTCAGAAAGTGTCCTGTATTTCTGCTCTACTGCCATTCAGGCACGTGGACATGCCTTGTTGCGAGGAAGAGGGGAAATGTAGTTGATAAGAAGATTGCCACCTACTAAGCTAAAAGGTAGCGTTTTTCTTATTAAAGAACAGTAGGGGGAATAGATTTTGTTGGCCCATTAGGGGAAATAAGAACATAAGTAGTTACCCGCTCATTTGTAGAAAGACACACACAGGTCAGAAATAATATGGTGCATCCACTGGAGGTGGGGGAAGGGTTTGGCGGAGGTAAGTGGGAGTCGGGGGACGAATGGGAAGGGGAGAGGCTTCTTTGATTATACGTTTTTGTACAAGTCTGACTTTTAGATCCATGTTAATATTTCAGAATAAATCATCAATATTTTGGCAGCCGGGGACGGGAGAGGTAGCAAAAAATAGGACGCCCACAGAAACCAGTGGGCAGGGCTGTGTGAGTACTGCGATCAGGCTGGAGAGAGAAAAACATCTTAACTGAGGTTAAGTGTAACCAGTAGCACTTGGACTGGATCCCCTCAGGCTAAAGACAAAATATATTTAAACAAATGTTAAACTGTACTTAGTAGATTTGTTTTTCCTAGTTTATAGGTTAACATTTCTGAAATCAGTTTGTATCTGTCCTGGAGTTTTGGAATAAATCCACCTATCGAGCATTTGAGCCGGGTTCCCACTATCACAAGGGAGTCACAGATGCGGGTGGTACCCATGAGGCAGAAGGAACCCCATGGTGTTGATGTGAAATTGGGGGGTGCCAGTGAGAACTCAAGGTTTTAACACAGTTCGATCAATAACCGTATGAATATGATGCCGGGGTCGGGGTGGGGGGCCGTTCATGTACACACAGGACACGTGTTCTCTAGTTCCAGCTTCCTCCACTTTGCTGCTGGGGCCAGACCATTCTTTGTTACGGGGGGCTGTTCTGTGCCCGTTCATTGACCGTAGGATCTCCCCAGTTGTGACAAACCCCAGTATCTCCGATGCCCTTGGCGGGGGTGGTGTGGGGGTGAGTAGTCTCCATGGAGTAGCCCCTCACGGAAGCTTCCACACCCATAGACTGGAACACGCCGAGCACCGGCTCTGAGTCCATCATCTCATCATGGAACCAGCACGCCATGGCTGTTTTTGGGAAGAGACAGAACACCTGAAGCATCTTGTTTAGGAAAGTGGGCAAGAGCTTGGGAAATGATGAAAGCTGACCTAGGAGCCAGCTTTAGCGGGCTCTCCCTGGCCAAATCTGGGAAAAGCCTTCGAAGTAAAATAGAGCAACAAAGATGAAAGATGCTGATATAAATAGACAAGAGAAACGTAGTGGGAGACACAGCCTTCCTGATGGTAGGCTTTTAACTAATGAATGGAGAAAAGTACCAATTGACAGACTCCAAATTGTCTAGTTAAGAATCGTCAGTGGATACAAAATGAGTGGGTGAACGGTGGTGAGAAGTAGGTATTTGCAGTTTCATAATCTCCCCCCAGGAGATACTAATGAATCATAATGGGCAAAGCAGCACCTCTGCTGCAGAGAAGCCTTGCAGTCTACCCCAGTGAGGAAAATTAGTGTCCCCGCTTCTTATGTGGGTGGGTCAGCACTGGAAATTGTTCCCAGTTCCCGGGATACCCGTGCCCAGAGTGTGCACTCTGAATATCACCTCGAGGAAACACAGACAAACCAAATTGAAAGATGTACGAAAAAATAGCTTGTACTCTTCAAACATGGCAAGGTCAAGAAACACAAAAAAGGGCCTCCCTGGTGGCACAAGGGGTTAAGTCTCAGCACTGTGAAACTACTGCAGTCACTGCAGCACGAGTTCGATCCCCAGCCAGGGAGCTGACCCACAGGGCGCAGCAGACCTCTCCTGTCTCCCCGCTGCTCCCCTCAGCAGTGTACTTCAGTAGATCTGCCTGTTCTGCTCCCCACTGTCTCTGGTGAATCCTCTCACCACCCCCTCACCTCTGGCCTGCACCCCAGTTCTTGTATGCATAAATAATCTTTTTTTTTGAAAAAAGGAAACGCGAAGGAAAGTGGAAGGACTTACCTGGAGCCAGGGGACTGGGGTCACGTGACAACTGAAGCTCAGTGTCTGCGTAGGAAGCCATGTTTCCTTTTGTGGCAAAGGTCATGAAGGGGGCAGATGGTGGAATTTGAATAAATTCTAGATTTTCCGTGTTCCTTTTCAGACGTGGTTGTTCTATGGTTGCATCAGAGACTTAACCTTGGTTTGAGGACTCACAGATTGAAGTATTTAGAGTATTTAGTTGAAGTACTTAAGGAAAAAGATTGTGAGATAGAGACAATGATAAAACAAATGAGGGAAGATGTTAACATTTGGAAAATCTGGTTTAGATGTACAGTAGTTTTTGGCACTATTTTTGTGAATTTTCTTTAATTCTGAAATATTCCAATAAATCTGGGCCCCACTCCCTCAAGTGAACATTTAAGGAATAAAAGCATGCATTTGTGACTTCTGTTGTCCATCTGGACAATCCTAGTGGACTGAGGTATTTAAAAAGTTGTTTCTCAATGAATAGCAAAGGAAGGGCCATGTGTTGTCTTGTTTGATAACTGCTTCATTGTCCAGTTGAAGACTTTTTTCCCCCTAAGATGATTGGAGCTTTGGTTTAAAGAAACTGTACAGCAAAATGTCATTTGCTGAATTTCTGACGCCCCCTGAGCGAGTGTGGCTGTGGCCTCTGTTTGATCCTGGCGTGTGTGCGGCTAATGTCTGCTCGCTGTTTGGGGAGCAGCAGGTAGTCAGGGGAAGCTGCTCCTGGGGTCCTTTCTCCTGTGGCCTGCTCCTCATTTCCCATACAGACCTTATGAACTTTGCAGAGGTCACCCTCTCTTCCCAGCCTAAACGCTGGGTCGTAACTTTATGAGTATGTGATAATAATATCATTGAAGTTATAAACTAAGCCTCAAAGACTAATTGCTCCTCCTAGCCATTTATTGCTTAAACAGGGGTCAGTTTAAACAGCATTGTCTTTCCTGGACACGGAGTGTTCAAAATGACAACTTACTAGTGCATAGGAGATGTTTGGACAGTTGAAGGGTTTTTTCCCCCACTTACCTGAGCTTTTGAACTTTCAGGTATAAATGTTTTTTTGATTATTCTTGTTTGGCTGTAGAAATAAATTAAGTTGTAACCAGTGGAAGCAGCTGGGTTGGGTTGTCTGCCATTAGCTATTAGTCCACCACATGGGCCTTAGAAAACAGATCACTGAAATTGATTTTGGGTAGTAATGTGTGGTACTTTATTCAGAGACTATTAAAGAGAAATACTTTGCTTTTATTCCTGAAACAACCTTTAGCAAGATAGACGTCAGGGCTTTCACAATTTACTTGCTGGTCAAGTGACAGGATTTTGTAATTTCTGCTTTTGAGTAGAAAGATTTTTACAGGTTCACGCTTCATTTGTGCGCTTGAATGGTTCTGACTGCTGTCGCACTGTTAATTTGTACCTAAGAACACCTTTTTTGGGAAATAAAATTAGAGTTGCACTTTGGTCTTCTGACTTTCCTCCTTTCCAGCCACTCCTGTAGGATCTTGTTCTTCCAAAACTTCAGCCATGATCCACGAATTATTTACACGGCTGGTTTGGTTGCGTTCCGGCTGCCCTGCCCCCGGCGCCGCCGTTGTGCGCCGCGCCTCTTCCTCCGGGGCAATCCGGTGCCAGGCGGGCAGCCTGGGAGGCCTCTGCGGCCCCTGTGAGCGTCTTCACCTGTCAGCGGCGATCACCTCACGGCTTCTAGGCCGAACTTGCCCAAAATGAAGCGGATTTTTCCCTCTCAGCCTGCTGTGGTTTCCTCTTAGGTGGCAGAGACAGAAAGTGGGTCCTACCGCCCACCTTTTTTGGCTCCCCGAACCCATCTGCCTCCAGAGTCTCCCTCCAGTTGGCGACTTTTCTCCATCTGCTTTCCACACCCGAGCTGTGGGCCAAGCCCCCCCCCCCCACCTCCGCAGTCTCCTCGCAGTCTCCCTGTCAGTCAGTGACTGTTCCCATTTTCACTCTTCCCCCTCCCCAAGACCCTTCCCCAGGGCAGCCTGGGTGCTTCCTTGGACGCACAGCTCTTCTGATTCCCCTGAGGTAAAGGAACATGTGTGCCCGAGGACTGTTCCGACACCCGTTCTCTCCTCTGCTCGTGCCTCGCGCTCTCAGGCCTTTCAGTAATCTTAGCAGTAACTCATGGTAGCCACTGAGTCTGTCTCTATTTTTCCCCTAGCCTGGAAAATTTCTGTGACTCACAAATCCTTCCCCTTTCCTGAAACACCACATCTGTCATTTCCTCCACATGTAAGTCTCTCTGGCAAGCCATCCCCTTTTTCTTCTTCAAAATGCTTTTGGTTTTCAGTTTTCCCGTTTTATCACCTGGCCCCTTTAAAAGAATCGCCTATTTAAAATTCTTGCCTACCGAGTTTGTCTTTCTGACGTCCTCGTGTGTTGTCTTCCATTGCTCTTTGTTTTCATCTATCCAAATACCACCTAAAATTACAGCAGAGGCCACAGTTTTGCAATGATCAGTTGGATAGATTGGTGTCTTTGGAAGTAGGTTGTGATCACTGCATCGCTTGGAGATATGTTCTGAAAGGTAGTCATTAGATCATTGTCTGTGCATGTGGCTTTTTTCACGGAATATTTGTGTAGCTAAAGGAATAGCATTTGTATTTGAACTTGGTGACTTTCACTAAATGCTTTGAGGGAGCTTGAATAGATTGACAATTGGCTTTTATAAAACCTTAGGCCCAGGGCATCATTTGAATCAGGAGCAGGGATGCTCAGAACTCAGACTATGGTGTTGCATAAAGACACTCATAGAGAAATGCCTGCAAGGGTGGACTCAGATATTAACATCGGTCCTCCTCTTGCTCTTTCCATCCCTCTTGCTACTCCTCCTCCTCTTCCTTCCCACCGGTGAAACCATTGCCACAGTCAAGATCATGCACTTTTCTGTCATCTTCAAAAATTTCTTCATGTCCTTTGCACTCTGTCTTCCCTCTACCCCGTCCCAATGCAGCTAAGAGATCTGTTTTCTGTCACTGTAGGTTGGTCTGCATTTAAAAAAATTGTGTTAATGAATTTATTCAGTATTGAGTTATTCTTGGTCTTGCTTCTTTAAGTCAGTGTAATCATTTTGATATTCATACTTGTTGCATGTATAAGGGACTAATTTTGTTGTGGAAGAGAATTCTATTGTATGGACAAACCACATTTTGTCATCCATTTGCCTGTTGATGGACATATAGATTGTTTCCAGTTTTTGACAATGACAAAACCATTAACCTTTCTATATAAGTGTCTGTGTAGGCATATGTTTTTATTTAACTTGGGTGAATACTTAGTATTTGTGTTTAACTTTTTGAGAAACTGCCAGTGGAAAATGTTTCTATCAGTTCATATTACTGCCACAAAATGTGACAATTTCATTTATTTCATGTCCTCACCAACACTGCATTATCCATTTTTTTTTAACATTTAGCCACTTAAATTGACTTTTGGGGGGGTTATCTCATTTATTTCATTGATGTTAATGATATTCAACATTTTTTCCTGTTTGTTGGTCATTTGTATGTTTTCTTCTGTGCAATGTTAGATCAAATTGTTATTATTGTATTGTAAGCATCTTGATATGTTCCAGTTACAAGTCCTTTTCTGATGTGAGTTGTGAATATGTCCTCAAAGTCTGTGACTTGCCTTTTTATTTTCTTAACTATATACTTTGAAGAGAAGACTTAGAAATTTTGATGAAGTGCATAATCTTTTGATACTCTTTATGGTTCTTGGTCTTTGTGTATTAAAAATCCGTTACTTGCCTCAAGGTATCAGGTTTCCCCCCCATGTTTTCTCTAAGTATTAAAGTTTTACATTTAAATTTATGATCCAGTTTGCGTTAATTTTTGTGTATATTGTGCATTAGGGTTGAGGTTCATTTTCTTTTTGCCCCAAATGGACAGTTAATGGTTCCTGTACCATTTATTGAAAAGACATTTATTCCCCCATTTAGTTGGCTTGGCAATCACAAGCTTCTTAAGTTTACATATAGTGTCTTATTGTTTCCTCAAGTTCAGATATTTTTTGTTGTTACTTGAAATCAAGGAGATAAGCAACCTTGCATGGTTCTTGCTAGATCATAGGACACTCATGATAACTTTCTCCAGATAGTAAGAATTAGGTTTTTACTGATTCATTGTTCTCCTATTCAGCCTTGATATTTTTTATTTTTAGGTGTTACACATAATATTGCTTTACTTCGAGAGGTGATAATCAACTCACGCTTTGTAAAAGGAGACATCAACACTAAATTCCTTGCTGATGTGTATCCTGAAGGCTTTAAAGGTTTGTATGCACTGGACTCTTAGTGTATTAGAGTTGGGATTTTTATACTATAATATATGATTTTTTTTTTAATTTTGAAATTAAGGCCTTTGGCTTATGTTATACTTGATTTATTGACATTTAGAGTGTCCAAGAGTATTGACATTCACGATTCTTAGTGTTCGCGAGTGACCTGTGAATGTGTAGTCATCTATCATTGTGTTGAGTGAGGAATTCAATTCTGGATGTTGTGTGAGTCCAGTGTTGAAGCAAACTGTGGAGGGTAGAGCATCAGCCTCTGATTTTCTACTCTTTGGGAGTTAATACAGATTCGTATTTCATGCTGATGCGGGTATATGCAGGAGCTCTTCTTCAGTGATTAAAGCTATATCTTTACGAAAATTAGCACTGAAAATTTCAGAATACCAGATGCTATTCCTATTAGTGAAAATGAAGATGCCTAAGAAGATAATGGTTTTTATTCTGATAAATGGAGTTCTGAATAAAATAATGAGTGGAATGTGAAAGTTAGCATTGCAAAGTTATTAGTGAGTGTTTCCAGGTAATGGGAAATTTGCTCACTAAGTGAGGGACAGAGAAGACGTTTTAGTGAGCATTGGAAATACGGTCAACATGTGACATTAACAAACTGACAGGATTTACTTGAGACTCAATGAAAATGTTATTTAGGGGAAGGCCAATAATTTATCTTTCTAACGAACTTGGAGATATATGAAGATTAGATATTTTTTCACAAATTTCAAGTGTTCGTTATAGCTCTTTAAAAGTGTGTTAGTGTATAAATGACTCAGTCACATTGGGTGTAATACATCAGTGTAGGCCCACTTAATATAGTTGAGCTTTTGAAATATTTACAAAGCAATTTCCTATCTTAGAATGTGCAATACAGAGTTCTCATAAAACTAACTGGAGACTAAGGATTTGATTGTTCTTTGAAAGCTTAGTTATGGGATTTTATCACTAGTATCAAGGGAAATGAAGATGGTTTTTATTTGGGACCTTAAAAGAAAAAATAATGAATCAGCAGTTTATTTTTCCTGAACTTTTGAATTTTTAAAAGCATAAAATAACCTTAACATGATTGTTATTTTCCACTTATGTCATTATTTCATTAATCCTGTTAGTTTCATGAAGACAGGAGCCACTTATGTTATTGCCTTTTATTGTTTCCCTGGCAACTGGAACATAATAGACTCAAAGTAAACAGTGTTTAATTAATGAAAAGAATCTTACCATAGTATCGACCAGAAGCCACTACCTTGTGCATTTTTAATTAACTGTACATGTATCCAGATTACCAATTCACTCTATCTTGTTCCTAACCTTCTGTCCTCTTATGCTTTCAAAGTGTTTAATTAAAAGTTTTAGTATGTTGTGAAGTGGACTCAGAATTTCCAAGTGCTTTTATGTCTGCCTGACTAATGTGTCTGTGAAGATGACAGGGCATGAAAAGGAGGGAAACAGCAAAAGGAGACAACAGGTAGCAATTTCAGGGACCCTTTAAGACAGTTGTATTGTGTGCATGCGTGGACAGTTACACATACTTACATTCACATAGTCATCGCTCTCTATGCATATATGATGCTATATCCCACTACCATGGAGGCGAAAGTGGGTCATTTATAGTATCTAATCAGAATTGATTTCTACGTGCTGTACATTTAGCAGCAATAGAAAATGTTTCAATAGAAAATGTTCCATTCAATAGAAGGGATCATGCTCAGCGAAAAAAGCCAGAAAGAAAGAAAAAAATATTGAATGGTTTCACTTATAACAGGAATAGAGGGGAACCAAACAAGAGAGAGACACTCAGGGAGGGGGGGGGAGGATAAGGGCTCAAAATGGGGTAGAAAAGGGCACAAGAGACTATGGTGATGGGTCCCAGGTGAACTGGCAGTGGGTTACCCAAGGGGAATACATAATGTAAAAGATATAAATAACGAATGAAAAATTACTAAAAAAGAAAATGCTCCATTCAAGAGAACTTAAAAATTTACTTAAAACCTAGCATCAAAGGTTTCTGTGACAAACTTACTATGTCACATTTCTTTTTTGGAAGGAAATTATCAGCATGGACTCTGATTCTGTTTTTTTATGCTTATGAAAGATAGGAATACAATTTTTAAAATTGTTGTATGTGGGTACAAAGTCCATTAGCAATTATTTAATTTCAACTTTCATTTTACATGTTAGGAAACCAAAGTCCAGAGAAAATGATAAAGCTAAATGACCGGTAATATAATAAAGCCAGGAGCTAACTTTGACTTTTTGAATTCTGTTGCAGTATTCCTTCAGTTGTGACAGGATTCACATTCATAAATCAGGCATTTCCAGAGTATGATCTATGTTATCTTGAGGACTTTAAAGGTACCCATAAGCATTGTTTTTGGAAAAGGCAAACATTCAGAGACTCTGTTAAAATCTTCCACTGGTGGGCTTCCCCGGTGGCGCAGCGGTTGGGCGCTGCGCTGTGGAGCTGTTGGCAGCGGCGACGCGAGTTCGACGCCCGGCTGGGGAGATTCCCACATGGCGCGGCAGACCTCTCCTGCCTTGCCCGCTGCTCCCCTCAGCAGTGTATTTCTGATCTGCCTGTTCTGTTACCTGCTCTGTCTCTGGTGAACCCTCTCGCCGCCCCACACCTCTGGCCTGTACCCCAACTTGTATGTATAAATAAAAAATAAATAAATAAATCTTTAAAAAAAAATCTTCCACTGGTAATTTTAAAGATGTATATGTATTATGGATCAGTGTCATAGCAATTTTGGAAGCTAGGAAATGAATTTTTAAAGTGTGAAAAAAAGCACACACCTCTCTTTATCGGTCTTAGTATCTCCCTCTTATTTCATTCCCTCATTCTTTTCCTGCCACTTCTCTGATGGCCCTTATCTGTTGTTCTTCCCGTTACTCCTCCTCTCCCACTTCCTCCAGAACTTGTCTTAGATATATTAAACTATATTATCTTTGCTTGTTTGATATATGTGCCGGAGAGAGACAGCAGGAAGTGGCAACTGAAGTTAATCCAGGATCTTCTCCATATGTTTGAGGCTGGGTCATTTTGCCCCTTCGGGATTACCCATCTGCTTCCCATCTGTCCAGCTATCCTAGACACTATTCATAGGCAAGTGCCTGTTGTTGTTGGCTTTTTTTTTTTTTGACCATGTTAAACTTTTCTATTATATATGTTTATTATCCCAAATTTATTTGTTAGACTAAAGACAGTGTTACTAAAGGTTCTTACAGTGAACTTTGAAATATGTCAAACATTATAAATAGGAGATATGGAATTTGTTCTTAGTTTATTAGAGTCTAGTGTTGAAGAGTTATATATTTTTTTTCTGAAAAATAAAGGGAAAAAACGTGCCTCCCTGGTGGCGCAGCAGTTAAGCACTATCCTGTGGAGCTGTCGGCAGGGGCGACGCGAGTTCGACGCCCGGCCGGGGAGAATCCCACATGGTGCGGCAGACCTCTCCTGCCTCGCCCACTGCTCCCCTCAGCAGTGTGTTTCCGGTGATCTGCCTGTTCTGCTCCCCACTCTGTCTCTGGTGAATCCTCTTGCCGCCCCACGCCTCTGGCCTGTACCCCAGTTCTTGTGTGCATAAATAAATAAATCTTTAAAAAAAAAAGAGAGAGAGAAATGGGGAAGAAGGTACTTTGATTCTAAAATAAAGGGGAAATGAGGAAGAAGTTACTTTAAGAACTATAATTTCAGTTGGCCTGTAACGAACAATGAAGAGTTTGGGTAAAACTCCCAGCCCCATCTAAAGAAGCAATTAGAATGCTCTTTGTCCTCTGATGAGCAGCAGTCATTAAAGTTATTCAACAAATAATTGATTTAGGTTCTAGAAGAGACTCAAAGACAAAAAGCATATGTCCCCCACCCTTCAGAAGTTTATAGCACAAGAGAGAAACGTGAAGAAGTAGCTACGGTACTGGACAGAGAGAAAGAAGTGCTGAGTGAAGATGCGGAATATTTGAGGACAGAAAAAGGAATCAGTTCTGATTGGGGGTTTAGGCAAACTTTCCTGGAGGCCCTGGGGCCGCCAGGCTGCCCTTGGGCCGCTGTGCACACCTCCGCCTAGTCTGCCCGCTCTGGCGTGACCTTGGAGTTGGAAGTCGGCCCTGGAGACGTGTTTCCGACAGGGAATCGGCACCTGCTACGCAGCGCCTGTCTGCCCCTGCACCCCCGGCAACTGCTCCACATTTTCCAGTAGCTGCTTCCTGGCTCCTCACCTGACTCTTGGGTGCGAAGGCAGCCGTGAGCGCGTAAAGGAGAAGGAGGGTGCATGGAAGGAGGAAGTGTGGGGGCCTCTGAGTGGGGCTCCGTTGTAGAGAGGCTGGCGTGGGAGGCTGTACACCACTGATGTTACTGGGAAGTAGTTGGGGCTGAATTGGAGAAGAAATACTTTGATGAACTAAAAACTGTGAATTTTAGAAATAGTGAAAACATTCCAGCAAAGTGAAAGCGAGGACGGTTACCGCTAAGAACCAAATCAGTGACCCAAAGGAATAAATGGAAGAAGTAGCGCCAATATATAGCAGGAAGGTGAAGGGAATGAAATAATGTGGAAATAAGAGTTGGAGGGAAGGGCCTCCCTCCTGGCATAAGGGATTAAGTCTCAGTCTATGAAGCTATCCGCTGCCACTGCAGCATGAGTTCAATCCCTGGCCAGGGAGCTTCCCACAGGGCGCAGCAGACCTCTCCTGTCTCCCCGCTGCTCCCCTCAGCAGTGTGCTTCAGTAGATCTGCCTGTTGTGCTCCCCACTCTGTCTCTGGTGAACCCTCTCACCGCCCCCACCCCCCGCCTCGGCCTGCACCCCAGCTTGTGTGCATAAATAAATCAATCTTTAAAAAAAAAAGAGTTGGAGGGAAAATCCAAGAGATTTGACATGTACATAATAGGAATTTCAGGGGGAAAAAAAGCATACATACAGGAAGGTTAAGTTTAAAAGAAAAAAGGGGAGGTTTTTCTACTGTTCTTAAGAAGGCCTGAGGTACTGGAAAGACTCAATCAGACAGGAAAAATGGAATTCCTTTGGCATAGCAGGAAGAAAAAAGTATTAAAGCTTCTGGGAAGAAAAATACAAGTCATAAGTGAAGGATATAGAATGTGACCCCCATTGGACCCCAGAAACTGAACATTAGAGAACCTTAAGATCGATGTCTGCGACAGAGGGAGAGAACTTGACCCAAGAGCGCGCTACCCAACTAAGAATCTTCCTTTGTTGTGTGAGATGATATTTTTAAATAAATATTCAGAAATATAGGTTAACCCTTTTTACAGGGTAAACACATATATACCCTTTTTAAGGAAATTCCTGAAGCAACTACTGTGCCCAACTTGAAGTACAGATGATAGCTTAATACGCACACCCCCACCAGCCCCAAACCCACTAAGCTGAATCTCACAGAGACACAGCCCCTAAGGGAAAAGACAGGAAAAAGCAGTTTGGAAAGCGAAAGCTGAAACGTGATTCTTTTTTTTTTTAAATTTATTTATGCATACAAGAGCTGGGGTGGAGGCCAAAGGTGTGGGGGATGAGAGGATTCACCAGAGACAGAGTGGGGACCAGAGTAGGCGACTGTGCTGAAATACACTGCTGAGGGGAGCAGCGGGGAGACAGGAGAGGTCTGCGGCGCCCTGTGGGAAGCTCCCTGGCCGGGGATCGAACTCATGCTGCAGTGACTGCTGATAGCTTCATAGTGCTGAGACTTAAGTCCTTGCGCCACCAGGGAGGCCCTGAAAGGTGATTCTTGACTCACATAGCAACCGAGAAAGCTGAATCCTACATGAGATGTGAGAAGCTAAGAAGGAGCTCGTTACCAGGGCAGCGCCCTCGGGAGTCTCACTTGTGATTAGTCCCAGGTCCCCGGGAAGTTCCTCCAGGTAGGACTGTTGGTCCTTGACATCTCTAAGATTTTCCCCACTTGTTTCTCCCCTTCTTCCGAGCAGGACGACTCTCTCTACGTTGGCAAAAACTGGGAGAATCTGCTCTGTAGAGAATAAAATGGTCCCTCCCCGGGAACTCGGCCACAGTTGCACAGAGCAGTGAGTGAAGGGAGGAAATGTGGAATGAGGGTACGCCCCTCCCCCCCGGCCTGGCCCCCCCCCCCCCCCCCCCCCCGGGTCCCCAGCACATTGACAGGTAGACAGAGCCTCACGCTCAGCACAGAAGCAGAATAGCCTCGCCTGTGAAATCCAGCCAGCCCTGGAGAGGTTACCTAGACAGCCCCAACGGAAGGACCCGCGGGCTCACGTCACTCAGGAAACTGAGCTTGAGGGAGGCTGCAGCCCACAAAGAGAACATGCGTGGTCAGGGTCCGGGCGGCCAGCAGGCCACCGTGACACTAGATCTTAAAGAAGCCATCAAGTGGTCACCACAATAGACCGTAGAGCCGAAGCCACCTAGCAGGACGCGGATCAAGCTGGTGATGCAAACGCGGGCGGCCGCAGCCCTGGGCTCCTGGCGCACAGGGCGAGCTCGGGCTGCCAGTGGGCTGCCAGTCGTTACTGGCTTAATGAGCAGTGAGGGAAAATATAAACATTGTTCAGGGTTTGGGTCTTTTGTTTGAAATTGTCCCCTGGAAAGGTTAAGAATGTGAGGGTTAAAAGGTGAGGAGAAAGTTTTGCTCCTATCCTTGCCAAATATTTACTGAGCCAGTTAGGTCAAAGGCGGTAGTCTAGGCTCTGAAGCCAGGGGAGGAAAACTCTCTTACAAAGCCTCAGGCTTTTCACAGTCTCTTAAATTCTAGAACAGGTGACATGGTGGCTGAATGCCCTAAGATAAATAAGCAAAATTGGCATCTCCTCTTTATGTTCCTCAGAGCCAGTTTGAAATGAAAAATGAAGCAATGCAAGCCTATTTATATTCGCTGTAGTATCTTGTAAAACAATGGAGAAACATTAATAGGAAGATTTAGATTTAGAAGATTAATAGGAAGACAAGATTACAAGGCAAGATTGTAAAATCTTGTTGAGGAATAAGAAACAAGATCTGAACAGTTTGGAAAATGCTGATTATTTTGAGGGGTCTCAGTAGTATATGTGTGCCCATCATTGCCAAATCCGTGTACAGGTTCTATGTAATTCCAGTTAGATTCATGAGGTTCACTGTATAAAGCTTTTTAAAAGTTTACAGAGTGTCATAAATTTCTGAGAACAGTCAAGAAGATAATGAAAAATTGTATAGGAAAACTGGACTTCCCATGTATTGAAATATATGGCCAAAGCTCTAAATGTATGATAAAAATGTAAAAAGGGAATTGCTTAAAAGAAAATAAAGCAAAACAATGGATCATTATATCAGGTAACGGGATAGGAAGCACCTAAATAGAAATTAGTGTGTGTGGGAGTTTTTCATCTTACTTTATATAAAATGTTAGGCCCTTAATTTATGCCAGATACAGGAATAAATTAGAGGTAGATTAAAGATTAAGTTTTAAAAAATAAAACACAATAGCAACTAGACAAAAAATTCCTTATCATTACCTAGAGATTAAAGTGACTTTTTCAAAGAACGCTGAAATAATTTCTAATGATATTATAACATTGTTCTATAAAATGTTGTGTCTCTTTGGCAAAATACTGTGGGCTCATTGAGCATTTTTTTAAAGAATTCTAATTGGCCCATAAACTTGAAATTTGAACTGTTGTGAAATACGTAGTTTTCCCTTCAAATTATTATTGTGTGATCAGTGATTACTGAATGATTAAAACTAGAATATTTCTGTATTCAGATTTTGTATTTCAGTTGACTTCAGTTTACTTGCTGAAATCTAGCCGTTGGATGTTTTATACTGAAAAATATGCCAGTATTATACCTTGGAACCTATGAGACAGTGGATATAAATATTTTTCGAAATTCGAAATGAATATTCTAGTACCTTATTTAGAAATTAGTTCAGAATTTGTTAGACTTAAGAATATTCCAACAGTATCTCATATCGATCAATGGCATGTTTTTATAACCTCAGGACAGACCATCTCAACTTGGTTCTCACCTTGACCCCTTAATATCGATGATTTCACAAGTTGCAAAGGATACCATAGTTAGAAAAGAGCTAACAAAGCTGTTTTTCCGTTATGTGTATAAAAAAAGTGACTATGATGATGGAAATCATAATCTCTTATTAGAAATGACATGAGACTCCATTTTATGTCAAAGACGTTGGAGAACCTGGAGGGGGGTCGCCCGCAGCAGAGGACTCTTGTAGTTGCCATCGCCTTGGTCCTTTTGCTGGGCACTGTTGATTTGTGTTCACTTGTTGACTATGCTTCGCATACATGGGGGTACTGTTGTAATTGTTGGGAGTACCAGATATTGATCTTTCCAGTGAAAGAGCCAGATAATGATCGAATGTTCACCTTGTTACCCATCAGGAAAAAATGAGGGCCCTGTTCTGCCTTGGAACAGCTTTCAGGTGTGAATGGAAGAGTCAGACTGGATGTGAGTCTCTCCAGTCCAGTGAGGAATAACAGCATTTGTTTGGTATGTGTGTTTCAAGACTCCAGGAACAACTATGCCAGGGATTTCAGCAAGGGAAAATCCAGAGGCTGGGCAGTCCGTGGAGAACATTCAGAGGGAATTCAACTGGGGTCAGAACCGGGGCAGACATGCTATAGTGAGGTCTTAGAGGTTTCTATCAGGTCATAGAGAAACATGGAGGGTCAGGGCCACTCTTGTTCACTCTCAAGAGTAGCCTGAAGTTAGAACCGTTATGATCAAATAGTTGGGTTGTGATACTCTCACCAGTTTAGACCTGAAGACCCTCTTGCTAAAATTTTTTTATATTGACATAACATTGGTTCATAATGATAGATAGGTTTCTGGCATACAGGATTATAAACCAACATTTTTTTATACCTTTTTTTATTATATTACATTTTTATTATATTATGTTCATCACTAAACGTCTAGTTTGCATCCTTCACCATATGATTGACCCCTTTTGCCCATTTTGGATATCTTCTTTTTGGCATGGCTCAATATCCCAAGAATAAACTCCTTTACTTAATGAGTGGCAAAGTGTCTAATTGCAGCCTATACCCTTCAGGGTTGGTAATGTTCAAATACAGACGAGAATAGAATGATCAGGTTTGCTTCAGATGGAGAAAGTTACATCAGTGGAAGTCACAGAGAAAGAGTCTGCTGCAGTGTGTGAATTCATTATCTGATGATTTAGACATCCTTGACAGTGTCCTGTTACTGGAGTTCTGCAGAGTCCAGTTAGCCAGCTTCCGGCAGTGCTGTGTTGGAGACATCTGTGCTACACGAAGAGTAGCTGATTTCTGCAGCACGTCTGTTAAAATGACTTGACAGGTGCTTAAATTGTAGAAACAAGCAAGTCTTCAGCACTCACAAGACACTTAGTGGGAGTTGGTCATTGGTAAGATTTGAGAACCCGTTCCAGTATCAGTCAAAGGCGTCTTGTCAGGGTGTTTGTGGGCTGTGATGACTGATGGCTCATTTTATTTAGCAGCCTCCTTCCTCGATGTTATCCGAGTCAGTGCAACTGAAACACGGATTCAAAACTGATTGCGTTTAAAGGGCGGCCGTAAGTGCCTTCCCCTACTGATAAGTCATAATGTGCAGATGTGTCTAGAGAAGGGACTGTTTTGACTGAACCCCTGCGAGAAGTATATTCCTCCTCATGACATAGAGGACTCACTTCTGGAAAATACCACGTCTCAAGTGCTCTCATGGTGAAGTCTCACTGTTCATGGCCGACTAAACTGGTTGCGGGAACTAGCAAGTAGTTTGCACTACCCAGTTTGATAAACAGGAGTCCAACGGTGCTGTTCGAAGTGAGCTCTGTGACTGCAGGATCAGCATCGGCGTCTCTCTGGAGCTTGTTAGACGTGTAGACGCGGGGGTCACACTTGAGCCTTACTCCCAGCCAGTCTCTGCGGGAGGAGACCAGACTCTCTGTGTACCCGGGCGTGTTTCTGTGCATAGTGGAGTCTGAAAAGCTCTGGTCTCCTTTGCCCTCCAGAGAGCTTATGTGGTTATTACAGCTGATGACATTTGACATATTGTAAATGAACCATAGGAACTTTCAAAATATTTATTAGTTGACTTCCAGACTAACAATAATAACTCCCTTGTGTGTTGATCAGAGCAATGATGACATCACACATCATGTATCTCTTGGACCAGGGAACCTCTGTGATATGCTCTCCCCAAAAACATGAGAGAAAAGAAAGTCTATAAATCTTAGCATTATTATGACATAGTTTTGATCTGACAGACCCCCAAAGGGCCCGTGGGGGGCTCCAGTAGTCCCTGGGCCACACTTTGAGGACTGCGCTAATTTCTGTAATTCTCACGTGGGGTAGTTCATTTGGGAGCACATAGACTGTTCTCGTCACTGCTTACGTGTGGCCAGAAATTGGGCACTTTTCAGAGCCTGTAAGTGTCTGGTTGACTGAGGGGCCCACTGTTGAGGTTCCTGTCCAAGGTGAGACACCCACGTTGCTGTGTACTCGATGTACCTTTTAGTTTGTTTCAAGGAGGGATGGCTTACTGGGGCCTCTCCTTCCCTTGGTTTTCATGAACCCCCACCTTTCCTTTGCACAAATCACCTCCCCATCGAAAAATAGACTGCAGAACTGGAAAGTGCATATCTAATTATGGATATTTTTAGTCTTTTTTTTTTTTCTGTTTTGACTAATTTTTCAGATATAATGTTCAGGTGACTTTATTTCAAATAAATTTCAGTAACTCCTGATGATTTTTTCTGTGTTTGAATGGTACAAGTAGCATCCTAGTTGCTGATGGCCCAGCACTGAAACTTCCTGGGCTGTACCACTTACTACTGTATTATCTGTGGATAGTACCATGGCAAATACAATAGTGTTGGGAATTCTGGTGAGATGACGGAGCTCTCGAGGGCATGTGTTAACGTGCAGACTCTAGAAGATCAAATACTGCCTTCACTCACATTCTTCTTGAGGATTCGGGCAAATAGAGCTGATTTCTCTGTTGCTCAGCATGAAGCCAGACCGGGAGGGGGGCGGGCAGTCTCTTCCGGTTGAATCACTGCCCCCAGCCCAGGTATATATAGTCAGGCACCCTTTAACATGGGGGTCCAATCTGAGAGACATGTTGTTACTTAGCAATCTAGTCGTGGTGGGAATGTCACGGAACACTCAACACAAACCTGATGGTCTAGCTTACTGCTCACCATGGTTCTGTCGTATGGTCCAGTGTGACCGTTGTCCTATACGTGGTCTGTCAACTAAACTTTGTGATTGCGTAGTAGCCATGGCCCAGCCACTGTCCTTGACAAGCAGCACTGCTTTTCTTCCTGCCGTGATCCTGACTCTCCTGAGAAGTCCTGAGAAGTGGGGAGTGATAAGGAGAAGCAGACGAGAGGAGCCTTATGTTTTTCCTGGAGATCTCAGTGACTTTTTTTTTTTAATTTGTAATTGTTCTGTGCGTCTTTCTCAAAATAGACTCTGAATTTCTAGTGAGTGGTTTTTTTTTCGTGTGTGTGTGTGTGTGTGTGTTTTGTGTGTGTGTCTTAGTGTTGTCACTCACCTGTCCCGTGAGGCCCCCAGTTCATAATAAAAGCTTGATAAAATACTTGTTTGACTGACTAATCATTTTTTAAACAAAAACGTAGATGTTAATATGTATGTGATTGATTAATTGATTGAATTTCCCTTAGGACACAAGTTAACCGAGAATGAGAGAAACCAATTATTGGCAATAGCATCGTCGCTATTTGTGGCATCCCAATTAAGAGCACAGCATTTTCAAGATCAGGAAAATTCAAGGTATGGTAGATCACAGAATTAATGAGCAAAATGTTGACAATCTAATGTGTACCAGAGTTGGTTAGATAAAGGATCTGGCATCTCAGTTTGGGATCTTCTTATGGGTATTTGGAGAAGTGTAGTCAAGTCACACTGTTTAAAAATGATATTGCTTCTATTTTTATTCAAATGAACAAATTCAGAAAGAAAAAGGGATCTTGACCCCTCTAATTGGAACATCACTTGATATAAGATACTCTGAAATCTTGGGAAATATATTCAAGTAATTACTATTATTTCTATTTATTTACTTTGTTGATATTGAAAAAGGCTTTGAAAAGCGTTACAATTTAAAATTTAAGAATAGGGCCTCCCTGGTGGCGCAGGGGTCAAAATCTCAGCGCTATCAAGTTATTCCCAGCCACTGCAGCACGAGTTCGATCCCCGGCCAGGGAGCTTCCCACTTGGCACAGCAAAGCTCTCCTGTTCCCCGCTGCTCCTCTCAGCAGTGGATTTCAGTAGATCCGCCTGTTCTGCTCCCCACTCTGTCTCTGGTGAATCCTCTTCCCCCAAACCCACACCTCTGGCCTACACCCCAGCTCTTGTATGCATAAATAAAAATAAATCTTGAAAAAAATAAACAAAATTTAAGAATAAATCTGAGCAGTTAAGAAAATATATAAGAAATTTGTTTACAAAAAACAAGAAGGAATCACTACCTTGGTGAGGTTCTAAGTGTATCTTTTAGCTTCCTCGTGATGTAAGTACAAGGGGAAACATGCTTTATACCAATGCAAGTACAAATTCATGGTGACATTAATGATTCTAAGGGGTAAAGTTCCTTGTTATGCACGCCGGTGACCTTACTAGAGCCGTCCGACCTTCGTAAGTTCATTACTTTGAGCATAATGCATTACTTCAGTTTCTTTTCCCTTCACTTTTCCCCAAGAGAAAGAGTAAAGATATAAAAGCCAGAAGATGCTAGTCTTTGGAAGAATATTTTTTTTATTACAACGGACTTAAGATATGTGCAAAATAAAATTGCTCTTTAAAACATATGCAAAGAAATGATAAACTAATATCGTAAATGGCAGAAGGCATTCAGAAACATATTCAAAAAAGGACTTGTTTTTGTAGGATGTAAATAATTCTTACAACTCAAAAATAAGTCAAACAATTTTTAAAAATAAAAGATTTGGCATAGACTTTGTATCAACGAAGTTATACAAATGGCAAATAAGTTCATGAAAAGTTGTTCAACCTCATTGATGATTAGGGAAATACAAATTAAAACCACAGACCACACCATTACATACCTACTAGAACAGTGCACATCAGATGGGTGGATACAGAAATGCTGTCCATTCTGGACCTCCCTGGTGGCGCAAGGGATTAATTCTCAGCACTATGAAGCTATTGCAGCCACTGCAGCACAAGTTCGATCCCAAGTTTGATCCCCAGCCGGGGAGCTTCCCACATGGCACAGCAGACCTCTCCTGCCTCCTCGCTGCTCCCCTCAGCAGTGTATTTCAGTCAATCCACCTGTTCTTCTCCCTACTCTGTCTCTGGTGAAACCTCTCACCCCCCCACACCTCTGGCCTACACCCTAGCTTGTATGCATAAATAAATAAATCTTTAAAAAAAAAAAGAAACATTGTCCATCCATACAGTGGAATTCTGTACTAGAAAGGATTGAAATACTGATATGTGCACTAACATGCATGCATCTAAAAATAGCATGCTAAGAGAAATAAGCCAGTTCAAACAGATATAGAATGTATGATTTAATTTACTTGAAATTTCTAGGAAAGGTAAAAGTATGAAGACAGAAGAAAATGAATGGGTGCAGATGTTACTGTCACAGAATTACATCTTTGGACATTCTGTGCAGAAACCCATAAATTAATAATTACTTTAAATGCATTAGTATCTTAAATTATGTGAAAAACAAAATGATTTTCAAACCAAAGTTATAATTGTACTGCCATTAGTCTACTAATTACTTTTTTAAATGCATTAGTCCCTTAAATTGTAAAGAGAACAGACAGTGGCGTTTCACACCTCTGTTAGAATTGTTGTAGCTTTTATTACTGTCCACGTGTTCACCTTCACTAAGATAGTCATTTTTTCACATGGCCTCTTGGTACAATCCAGGGTCCTCTTATTCCAAGCACCCCTGAGCATTTCTTACAGGGCGTGTCCAGCAGCCACTAACTTCCTCAGCTCTAGCTGAGAATTTCTTAATATTTTTTAATTTTTGAAGATAGTTTTGCTGGATTTAGATTTCTTGTTTTTCAGGTTTTTTTTTTTTTTTTTTTTTAGCACTTTGAATATGTCAGCCCATTGTCTCTGGCCTTCAAAGTTTGGGGCAAGCGATCTGCTCATAATCTTTTGGGTGATGGTGGGACGATTGAGTCACTTCTCTCGCTGCTTTGAAGAGTCTCTGTCTTTGTCTTTTGATGATGATGGGTTGGTGTGGGTCTCTGCCTTTATCTTATTTGGAGTTTGTTCAGTTTCTTAGATGTTCAGATTCATGTATGTCATCAAATTGGGGAAGTTTCTAGTCATTATTTTATCATATACTCCCATAGTTCTCTTAGGCTCTGTTCACTTTTCCACCTTTTTTTTTCTTTCTGTTCTTCACTCTTTTCTCTTGTGCCATCCTCAAGTTAGCTGATTCTGTCTTCTGCCTGCTGAAATTTGCCATTGAATTTCTATAGGGAGCTTTCCATTTCCATTTTTGTGTTTTCCAGTTCCAGAATTTCTCTTTTATGCCTTTTTAGGTTTTCTGTCTCTTAATTGATGTTTTCATTTTGTTTAGACATCATTTTATTTACCTTCGTCACATCTTCCTTTACTTCTTTGAGTTGTTTCCATTCTTTTGTCCAGTGTGCTTGCTTTTTCAGGGACATAGTCTTTCGTACCCTCTGAGTAAGCCGTGCTTTCCTCTTTCTTTGTATGGCTTTTGTTTTTTTGTTGACCACTGGACATTCAAGTCCAATAATGTGATAACTCTGGAATTAAGTCTTCTCCTTCCCCAGTGCTTACTGTTTTTGTTTATTGGTTTGGTTTCTTGGGACTCTTGTGGCGTCTCTCTCTGCCTGAGGTGTAAGGTTACGATCTTCTTTAGTCTTCTCTGAGTGTCTCCCTGGGCATGTGGTCACTTTCCTTGTATGTGCATTTATTTTTCAATGCCTTAGTCTTTAATGCCTGACTCTAGAAGGAGGAAAAAGCCAAAAATGAAGGGGGATAAAAGGGAGCCCTGGCTGGTAAAATTCCCCAGAAGCCACTTCAGCCAGAGGGAGGGGGCTTGCAACAGTAGAGGAAGCCACAATGATAGTGGATGTGTACCCCCTGCCCACCTTTATCAGCTATCAGAGAACAGATCTCTAATATTTGGAGGTAGGATCCTTTTGCCCACCCTCTCTTCTGAAATCTGTGTGCACAGCTACCTATGACTGGGTTGGGGATGGATAGCTGTTAATGCCCTGCGATCTGAAATTGACTGCAGTTTACCATCTGAGTTTTCCCTAGAAAGTTGCAAGCCGTCAGCTGTCTCCAGAGTTCCAAAATAGTTAACTCAGATAGATTCTGCGGCGTGAGGAGACAGATTCCTGGGCCTTGGTGTTTCGTCATCCTCCCCAAAATCCTTTTTGGCTCATAATGCTCTTAAACTCATTTACCTTTTAGAATTTGCGGGGAAATTCTATCAGTGAAGTAAGTGGGACAGCACCTCCGTGATGTAGATAACGTGCACATATTGCCTACGAAGCAAACATTAGTTCCTATTGATGGTATCTTCTGTTCAAGTTATTATTTTTAGCTGGCCAGTTTATTGTAACGTAACCCATAACAGCAGAGACCTATAACGTCTAGCAAAACACATGAGTCTTTTTGACAAAGTATCATCTTGTTTAGCCAAAGCGAATCTGAAAACGTCCCTGACATCAAAGCTGATGTCAGATGATTGGATCCCATTTTGGCTTCAGAGTCGTGTTTTCATGATGGGCTTGGGAGCGGCGTGGAGAGGCGGCCTCCAGTGCGGCTCTGCGGCGCTCTGTCCTGGTGTGCTCATGTCGTGTTTATGCTCCCAGGCTCGGTAGCCCCCAGCCCTTCCTTTGTATTGCTTGTTTTGGCTGCAAATCTTATTTTCCCAATTTCTCTGTGGGTTTTTGCTCTTTCATCATTTATGGCTTGGAAAAAGACATTAGTAATATGTACCCATAGTATTTGGATAGTAAAAAGATAGCAGTGCATTTTTGTCAAAGAGAAAAGTTAATGTCAGAAACAATAGAAGCTTTTTTTCCTTAGGCAGACGGTAAATACATTTGGCAAATATAATTAATTGTTTACACAAACACATGCTGACCTACCATGGAGTTATTTTTCTTTCTAATCATTCTTTTCCTAAACACTTATTGACAGCAGTGAGTCATTAAAAGTTATATTAAACCATCACTTCATGTTATTTGAAGCTAAAGTTATTTTGTTGGCATTGTGGTTTGGCATAATCATCTTTTACTTACTGATGAGTGGATGAAAAATTAGTAAAGCAGACTATCTAGTTCCTTTCAGTAATCTTTCAGTTTTGCTCAAAATGACTATTTTCCTTAGAATTAAGTGGTGTTCTCATGTCTGGCTCCAGCTTCCTGGGCAAGGCCCTCCCCATACCTTATTCAGGTTCAAGTCCGTCTCTGCCATCTCCGATGCTCATTAAAAGGTTCCTCTGCCCTCTCTGTTGCTCTGCTTCCTCCCTCCCCTTTCCCCTTTGTCATTTCTGCAACTGCTGCTTTCTTTTGTTAGGTTTTGTAGCTATGCAAATTGCAGATCTCCTCTCTTCTGTAACTCCACCTCCTTAATTTTGTGATTATTATCTTTCTCCTAAGCTATCTGGTTAAATAAAAATTGGAGATTGCTAGTACTGGCAACTCTTAACAGAATTTGATACACACTCACACACACACACATATTAATGTCTGTCTTTGATTTTACTGGCAATGGGCCATTCGACTTGAAAGAGTATCTTTTTTTTAATATAAATATGGTATGATGTCAACATTTCTCCATATTGGTTTACCAAAAAAAGCACCTTAAAAAAAGTAAAGTACTTTAAAAAACTAATATACAAAAGGAAATCTGATTTTTATAGGTCAGATAAATCCAGAGAATCCACTTGCATGAGTAGGTGTGATATGGGTGGTCCTTGCAGTGCGATGGTGCACCCCACATCGCCCAGACACTCTAGCTGTGCTCTCAGAATTTATGGCACTCCCTCTGGCTGCAGGTTTGGGCTGGATGATTGGATCATCTTGGTTCTTTCTGCCCCTCCACTTGGCTCTATAATGTGGGAGTGGTGGGCAAGGTACAAAGGGACCAGAACCTAGTAGGGCGTCAGGATGAGGGCTGTGGTTCCAGCTCCGCTGCAGTGTGTCGGGGACACGCGCTTTCCTGCAGCTGCTTCAACGTTGAGTCCATTTCCTTCTAGTTTCTCTCTTGATATTGGAGCCGAGATTAAGAGTCAAAAACAGGAAAACCTTCAGTAGGACTTTTGATAGTGCTGGTGAAAATACTCCAGCCTGGAAGGTTTTTGAAACACCACGCGCTCCCGGCTCTGGAGGTTGTCCTTGGGTGGAGCGCGGCCTCGGGAGCCCGGTCCAGTTTCTGAGCTGGCTCCGGAGCCCGTCTCCACCCGAGCTCTTTCAGGCACTGTGACGTGATGGGGAGTGACACGCGCTTGAATCGCAGCCATTGTGTCTACATGTGGGCTGGCTTTTCTCTCCTCATCTGTCTTCCTGATAAAATGGGGAATCGATTTTTTTAGTGATTTTTATTTTTAGCGATTTTATCTGTTTTTTCCCTCCCGGTTAGCAAACAGTGACCTATCCTGATTTTTCATTTATAGTTCATTATTAAGTTTTCAATTAGATGATAATCATTTCTGGCTTTGAAATCTGATCTTAGTCACTGAAAGGTAACCAGGGAAAGAAACAGAAAAAGGTAAGCATGTGAAAATAATTGCCAAGAAGGAGTGTTGTCGCCCTGATTTACCTACAGATGTCTCTGAACGTAAAAGGACAGATCAAATTATTAACACATTTACACCACCTGTGACAACAAAACAACCTTTATGTCCTACTGGCTTCAGGTATGTCCTTGGATATGCTACTTTATTATGACAATGAAACTGATGTTCTGATAATTGACTGTATAATAAACAACATTACCATGGGCATATATTCACAAATGCTCATGAAATTGTAGCTTTGAAAATATTTAATACAGCCCCTCAAAGCAGGAAGAGGAGAAAATATTTATTCAGTCATTGTCCTTTCAGTTTGTCTTACTTTTTACTTTCTCTATTCTATTTTCAATAAATTAATATGAATACTTAGAAGTCCATGTCAGATTAAGCACACGCTATCAAGTGGATAGGGTGCCATATTTGTATATCCTTTGCTAAATATTGTCTTTAAAAATACTTTCCTTTGATTCTATTCTAAGAGCTGAGTGAAGACCGAATCTCCTCGTTATTGTGGGGGGCTGCAGTGGTTCCAAAGCCCATGCACACTCCATCAGTATTATTGTAATTCTTTGGCTGCAGGATATTTGGCAGCTGTTGCACCCCACTGGCAAATCCTATTCATGCTTCTTCCCCATTCACCATCTCCATTGGAGAATTGGTTTCTCTCTCTTCTACGCTAACCTTTCCCAATTCATTTTGGATTGTTCAATGTGAAACATTTTAATTTCATATCATACAGCTATTCAGCACACAATCCCTTTTTTAACCTGTCACCAGGGTAACAGCATAGCATGCTTTCTTTAGGCAATCAAGTTTTTATTTCACATGCTTAATGTTGCATTAAATGTTTGCATTTTGTTTAAACCGCCCCCCCCTTAAATACTTTGAACTCTGGGTATGTTTTATAGGATAATGAAATCCTTGAATTTTGAATTGAAACTAAACCGATACTATCACTACATTCATAAAAAAAAGTCAAATGATTCATTGAAATAGTACAAGGATTATTATTAAAAATCCAAGTTAGCCCATCTGTGTAAGACAATTTTCTGTAGGCAGTAAAGGAGTATTTTATATATTTATGTTTAGCCTCGTTCCCAAAAAAGATTTTAAAGGTTGTTTAGAGAGGTTTTGTCAGTGACATAGTAAAATTTTAAAAGAGTAATGGAATTTGTGCAGGTCAAAAACTATTTTTTTGAAGGCATTATTTGATTTTTCAGTATAACCCTTCCCTCCCCCCATTTGTGCGTGTGTATACACATATACATATGTGTATGTGACTATATGTGTGTGTATATATGAATGCGTAGGTATAGAGAGAGATCATAATGGTATGTATTTAATGATGGATGAAGAAATGTATCAGAAAAAGATTGAAAGTCTCTTCTAGGAAATCCGTTTAGGCTTTGTGTTCATTACCAGCTGTTCATCAGTTTTCCTTAGAATAATACGGAAAACTTACAGTGATAGAATAGTGAAGATAAAAATGCATCTGCCTGTATCTTGAATCTCTGGATAAACTTGCATCCTCTTCATAGAGCTACCTTTTCATTTTTATCCCAGTTAATAGTTTCAGTGAAATTTGTTGTAGTCTAAGAAATATATAGAAATGTGTGAGAAAGGAATACAGAGACCAGTAATCATGTTCTTGGCACCCCATCTGCACGGCTATCTGTGGCTTCTTCAGTGCTCCTGTGATACTTCCCAGAATAGAGCGTATCTAGCATGTTACATTCGGCCATAAAATCAACCTCAGTACATTTTGTAGGATTGAAATCATGCAATGTATACTCTCATAGCAATTGAATGAAATTTGAAATCAACAACAAAGGAAATTTGGGAAATTCACAAGCATTTGGAAATGAAGCCACCCAGCCCTAAATAACCAATGGGTTAAACATGACATCGCGAGAAATGAGAAAATATTTTGAGGTGAAAATGAAAAACTAAGAATTTATAGGATGCATTTGAAATAGTTCTTCAAAGGGAAATTTAGAGCTATAAAAACACATTAAAAAAGAAGAAAGCTCTCAATTACTTCATCTTCTGCTTTCGAAAATAGGAGAACGCAGAAGCAGGGTAAACCCAAAGCAAGCAGAGGGAAGGAATTTCTAGGAAACTGAGTGGAAAGAAATGAAATAGAGCACAGAGAAACAATGGAGAAAATCTGCAAAACCAGAATTTTTTCCTTGGAATGACCGGCAAAAAGGACAACTTTTTTGTGGCCTGACCAGGGGAAGTAGGGTAAGACTCAGGGCGCTAAAATGAATGATGAGAGAGGGGTGACCTGGCAGGGATGAAAAGGAAATAATGTGCCTAATTGATGCCAACAAATGAGTAGCTCAGATAAGACAGAAAAATTCCTAGAAAGATGCAAGCTACCCACCAGTGACTCCAGAGGAAATAGAAAATGTGAATAGACCTATCACAACTAGAGAGATTGAATCAGTCTACATAAAGTTTCCCAGAAGAACAGTCTTGTGAAAGAACAAAACTAGGGGATTTATGTATTCTGATTTCAAAACTTAACTACAAAACTACGGTAATCAAGACGGTGTGGTGCTCCCATAGAATAGAGAGACTGCTCAATGGAGTGGATTTGAGAGTTGCATTCAATGGTTGGTTCAGTTGATTTCAACAAATGTGTGAAGACAGTTCAATGAGTAAAGAATAATCTTTTCAGTAAGTGCTACTGGGGCAAGTGGGTCTGTCATGCTAAAGAGTGAAGTCCCTCCACAACATACACGAAAGGAGTCGTTTGTTTTCAAATCCTAGTTCTACAAGTAAGACTTGTCAAAGTATATGTCTTTATTGCTTTTGGTCATGCAAGGAATTTTTATGTATGATGCCAAAAGTACAGACAGAAGAAAAAGTATAAATGGAACTGATCAGAATTAAAAACATGCCTTAAAGGACATCCAAAAAAGTGAAAAGACACTACAGAGTTGGAGAAAGTATTTGCAGAGCATATATTAGATAAGAGACTTTTGCCTAGAATATGTAAAGAATTCTTTTAACTCAATATAAAAAGACAGATAGCCCAATTTGAAAAAGGGCCAAGGGCATGATTAGAACATTCTCTAAACAAGAAATATGCAAATGACCAACAAGCCCATGAAAAGATGCTTGGCATCATTAGTCATTAGGGAAATGCAAATGAAACCACCATCAGATACCACTTTACACCCAGTAGGGTGACTGTAATCAAAGAGACAATAACAAATTGTTGAGGTAAAATAGTACTAACCTGGAAATAATTTGGCAGTTTCTCAAAATGTTTGATGTTAACAGCAGTTCCACTTCCAGGTATAAAACCAAGGGAAATGAAACCATATGAAGCATACACAGATGTGTAAAGAAGTATTTATAGCAGCATTTTCATAATAATCAAACAGTGGAAACAGCCCAAATGTCCATGAAATGATGAATGAATATGTTAAGTAAGATGTGGTGTGTTGATAGAGTGGAATATTATTCAGCAAGTAATATAAGCAGACGAATCATTGGCTCATAGGTTTTGGAAATTTTACGGAAATTCAGAGGGACCTAAAATAGTTAATACAGGCTTATTGATAAACAGTTATAGAACTTGGCCTCCAAATTTTCTTGGAAAGATTAAAGAAACCTCCACCCCTCTCTCGGCATAGGAGAAAATTAAGAGAAATGGGTCTAGATGTAAAACTGCTAGAAGAAAGCAATGCGTGTATATTCTGGACCTTGCTATAGTCCAAAAACTTCCAACAAGAGCATGAGAATACTTAAAAAGAAAAAAATTAAGGTGTTAGATTTTGTTTATATTAAAAGCTTCCATAAAACAATGGAGATGTCATTACATCTCTATTTCAATGACTGAAATCCAAGCTAACAGCAAGTGCTTGGGAGGGTGTGGAAGAGCTACTCTTGGCCCTTGCAAGTTAAGTACATCTGGTGCAGCCACTCTGGAAGGTTGTTTGTCAGTTTCTTACAAAACTAAACACCCTCTTCCCATTTGATCCTGTAGCTGTGCTCCTTGGTATTTGCCCCAAAAGTTGAAGACTCGTGTCCACACTAAAACCTGCGCATGTAGTACCTTTACTCAAAATTGCCAAAACCTAGAAGCAACTGAGATATCTTTCTAACACCTTAATTTTTCCACTTTTGTTAAGTGTTATCGTGTTCCTGTTGGGAAGTTTTTTGAGTACACCAAGGTCCAGAATATACACCCATTGCTTTCTTTTAGCAGTTTTACATCTAGACCCATTTCTCTCATTTTCTCTTATGGTGAGAGATAGGCGTGGAGGTTCCTTTAACCTTTCCTGGAAATTTTGGAGACCTTTCAGTAAGAGACTGGGTAAGTAAACCCTGGTGCCTCCAGACAATGGAATGTTATTCAGCAGTAAAAGAAATGAGCTATTAAGGCATGGCAAGGCATAGAAGGACTGCAGATGTTTAAGGCTAAGTGAAAGAAGGCAATCACAGGCTGCATCTGCATGATTCTGGCTATCTGACCTTCTAGAAAACGTTACAGAAAATCAACACCGGTGGTTGCTAGGGATTTGGAGGGAGAGAAGGAGAGGATAAATAGGTCGAGTACAGTGAAATGATTCTATATGATATTTTAATTGTGGAAACATCGTTATACATTTGTTCAAACCAGTAGAATGTACAACATGAGGAATCAACCCTAATGTGGACTGTCGTCCTTAATTAATACTGATGCGTGGACATCAGTTGTGACAACTTCCGGTTTTTTCATTTCATTATATGAACGTTTCATGTTGATGATTTAAAAAAAAAAGGAGTGGTGTTGAAGTAACAGATAATTCTAGATATTACTGCATCAGATTAGGGTGACTTGGTGATGATAACTTCACATTTATGTGCTAAGACTAGTCTAAGCACTTGATACCTTTTATCACTTTTCATCAACTTGAATGATCAATAGGCTTATTATCTTCATGTTATTGATTGTGAAAGTCCCACAGCTGTCCTGATGTGTCACACCCCAAGTTTAAGCCCTTATAGTTGTGAATACATAATATTAAAATATATAAGGTTATAAGTGGCATTTTACATTCATTTCTTGATACAGGTGTCATTTGTGTAAATATTTACAGTACTAAAGACACTGAACTGTGTGTGTGTGGGGGGTGTTTCCTAACTATTTCTAGGCTCTAGGCTTTTGTGATCAGCTCTCTCCTGCATGGTCTCATGTATTTGAATGCACACATTTAAAATTGCTTATCAGCACAATTCTATTCCTCTACTGACACTTTCTAACTTTGAAAGCTTCTCTGAAAATGCTGCTTTTATCTTTCGTCAGCCATAATGAACTTCAATGTTGGAGTGTTGTAAGTTCTCACATAATAAGGCTTAGATTTTTGTTTGGTTTGGCAGTAGACTTCTGTTTAAAATTCCTTTAATCTGTTCATTCCATACCTTTTATATTCATTTTGATAGCTGTTGGCTCTGTGAGGAATTCCCTATGAATTTATTGCACCAATAAAACTTGTGTGGGTGACTCTTCCTCCATCCCAACTTGGAAAACGTGGGTTTTTTCAGCAAATTGCTGAATTTTTGTATGTCTTAGACTTTTTTTTTTTCCTGGAGGAAATAAGAAACAATTCATATGCCAGAGCTAAAGTTTCATTAAAATTGCTTATGCCCTGTCTCAGGCATTTTAAGTGGACCATCTGTCTAAACATCGCTCTCTCTTTTTTTTTTCTGATCATTTCCTCGACTTATTCATGAGCCGTGGGAGGCCTCCTTTGTAGTCTCCATGTAGCTGGTCCTGTCTCCCCCCACTGAATACGTCTATGTGCTTGCATAACATATCTTTTCACCGGGCTGGAAATCCTCTGAACTTGGTTCAGATAAATGGCCCACTTTTCTGAAGGCCTTTTTCTTCCTGAGAAGATTTGTATGCAAGAGCTGACCTCCAAGGCTGTGGAACGCGGCATATTATTCTTGATCATTTTACAGACCACCCACTGTGCGAGTTATGATGAAGGATTGCTTAATGATTCTTTGACCACTAACATTGTTTTAACTCCACATCTCACTCTCAAGTAAGTAATGGCACAATGGAAAACCAGCTTTTCTAAGTGTCTGATAATGTATATGGCTTGAGAAGTTTATCCTCGAGAACTGGAGATGCTGTTAGTTTTTTTGGTTAAACAAAATCCACTTTAAAAAATGACATGGAATAACAGTAATTTTGAGATAATGTTGCTTGCACCTTTTTTGAGTAAAATATCCCAACAAGGTAAGATGTAGTAATAACATTTTTGACAACCAGCTGACATTTTTTCCCCATAAAGTAGAGAAAAATTTTGGTTTCTTGAACACAATCATTTTGGTTGGCTGATGATAATCAGTGTGGACAGGCCTGGGAAAGAGCCATTATTTGATTTGCTTTGTGAGTAGCTGTTTATGTGAATTCCTTTTTGCTGAGTTTTGGGGGTTTATTTGTTTTTGAAGTAGTGGCTTAATTGATGGCAGCTTTGCAGGTAGCTAATAAGTTGCATAGAGGAAATTTTTCAGCCAACAGCAGCCTCTTTCACTGGACATGGACTTAAGTAAAAGGAAGCTGTTTTCTGTGCCGTGTGACTGTTCTGTTGAGTGAAGTGCCGAGACTTTCCCCCTTTCTCGTTAGAGTTGTGGGTAAAAATCTTCCTTGAGATGTGAATTGAATGCATAAATGTAATATTTTTCTTTAATTTAAAATACAGCTTTAGACAGTTGTAGCCATTATGATCATGTTTGTGTTTGTGGAATTGATGCCAAGATTTCAAAATAATTATTAACATAGTTCCAATGATTTTGCGGGAATAGGGCATCTGTTAGTTCACTTTGCTGTGCATTATCTTTATGATTTATTTTGGTTTATTTCTCCTGCAGGGTTTATTTATGGTTACAGTAAGCATATTTGCCCAATCCCATCTATTTTACTTAAACATAAAATAACTTTCAAACCATGTAATGTTGGAAGTAATCCTGGCAGATTTTATTCACAGAAGAGTGGACTCTTAAAAGAGCCACAGTTTGACCATCTTTTTTTGGTATCTCAGGAGTTTGCTTTCTCTAGGGGGCTTCTTTCCTACATACTCCTAAATGTCACCTTAAAAGGAATTGTTGGAAAAGAGCCTCTCGTGAGTTGTGTAGACAGAGGAAGCAATAGTTTTCCCATTGCTTCCCCAACTCTGCTCCCATCCACATTTTACAGAAGTGGAGACTGGTTCGGAAGGATCAGGTGCCTCCCCGGTACACATGGGAGGAGAGAATGGGCTGAGATGAAGCGTCAGCAGCTTAACTGTGGCCACAAGGTGTCTCCTGGGGCAGGTTGTAACATACACGAAACAGATGTGACCCAGAATGAGACACTGGAAAATAAACAGAGTTAAGTTTTGTAGGGTGGCAGCTACCTCTCACCACCATCTGTAAGATGACTTCCTGTGGCAAAATGCATTCTGAATTTGAACAGTGTGTTAGGACCAACAGCCTCCCAGCTCTTCAGAAGCAGAGGCTGTGCAGGACTAGCAGATCTCCTCACTGATTCCAAAGAGTTACCTCAATCGGGCCACTAATTGTGAACAACGTTAAGCATACGTTAAGTGACAGGGAGATCCCTGAAGTTTGTACTATAATTAGGTAGTATATGAGAGAGAGAATATCCTTCTTGAAAAAATGTGTTAGTTTGAAAAGCAAGAGGAGAAAGAAATCCAGTGTCCTTAGAGGAATTTCAGTTATGGAAGAAAACAAGAGTGTTGGCCTACAGTTGGGTCTGATCATAATAATAGATTGGAACATTTAACTTGCATTGTTTAATTTAGTTCCTAATGAAGATGTTATTATTTATTTTTTACACAAGGAACTGGAACTTAAATAGTTTGCTTAAGGTTAGAATGAGTTACAGGCATACCCGAACATTTCGAGTTTGGCTCCAGACCACTGCAATAAAATGGACATTGCAGGAAAGCATGTTTCCTGGTTTTTTGAATTCCCAGTTCATACTCAAGTTAGCTTCTTAAGGAGGTGAAAGACCTGCACAACAAAAACTGTAAGACATTTTTAAGAGAAATAGAAAAAGACACAAAGAAATGGAAAGATAGTCCTCATGACTTGGAAGAATTAGCATTGTTAAGATGGCCATCGTACTAAAGCAGTCCAATGCAATCTCTGTCAAAGTTTCCATGGAATTCTTCAAAGAAATAGAACAAACATTGCTAAAATACATATGGAACCAAAGAAGACCTAAGTAACAAGAGCAACCTGATTAAAAAAAAAAAGAGCTGCCTTTCTGCAGTAGGCCTGAATGGGTGCTCTTGAAATGGGCAAGTTCTGGAAAGCCAGGAAAGTGGTGCTGTTCCTGATGAGATGCTACTCTGGATGCAGAGTGCCATTGACAATGGCACCTCAGACCAACCCTACAGCTACATTCTAGTGGCTGGAGTTAACCACCTATTCTGCAAAGTGATAGCTGCCATGTCAAGAAGAAAATTACCAAAAGGTCAAAGATGAAGGCTTTTGTGAAAATTTATAACTACAATCACCTCATGCCTGCAAGGTATTCTGTGAATATGTCCTTGGATAAAACTGTTGTCAACAAGGATGTCTTCAGAGTCTCTGTTCTTAAATGCAAGGCTTATGAGAAGTCAAGTTTAAGGAGAGGTACATGGCTGGCAAAAACACATGGTTCTTTCAGATACTATGATTTTAAGATCTAGTTGTTGTTTTTTATTAATTAAAAATAAAAGAACAAAAAATGTTAACATGTTTCCAGGTTTCAAACTATACTACAAAACTATAGTAGTCAAACCAGCATGGTATTGGAATGAAAAAAGATATTGACCAATGGATGAGACTTAAGAGCCCAGAACTTAACTTGCACTAATATGGGCAGTTAATTTATGACAAAGGAGTCAAGAGTATGCAATGGAGAAAGTCTCTTCAAAAAATGGTGTTGGGAAAACTGGACAGTCACGTGTAAAAAAACCCCAAAAACCAAAACAAACAAACAAACAAAAAAACCCCCAGAAGCTAGATCACTACCTCACCCCATACACACAAATTAACTCAAAATGGATTAAAAACTTGGTTGTAAGGCCTGAAATGATAAAATACATAAACAAAACATAGCAAAACATTGTGCAAACTGGCTTCAGTGATGTCTTTGACAGTTCAACTACTATGGCAAGGGAAACAAAACCAAAAATAAACAGTTTTCTCTTCTGCACAGCAAGAGAAACTACTGTTAAAATGAAAAGACACCCTTCTAAATGGGAGAAAATATTTGCACATCATGCACCCAACAAAGGGTTAATATCTAAGATCTACAAAGAACTCATATAACTCAGCCAGAAAATAAATAAGCTAATAAAAAAAATAGTTAAACAGATGGTAAACACTTTCTTTTCTGCACATGAAAAAATGTCCATCCTCACTTACCAACAGGGAAATACAAATCCAAACCACAATGAGCTACCACCTCACATTGATGTGAATGACCATAACAAAATAACTAGAAACAGAAGGTGTTGAGGATGTGGAGCAAAAGGAGCCATCATATGCTCTTGGCAAGAATGTAGACTAGTCCAACCCTCAGGGAAAAAGAGTATGGAGGCTTCTCAAATATTGAAAATAGATCTACCATGTGATGTAGCAATTCCATTCCTAGGTATTTGCCAAAGAATGCAAAAATCACTAATTCAAAGGAATATATAGCCTTATTTACAATAACCAAGTTATGAAGGCAACCTAAGTGTCCAAGGGCAGAGGAGGAGATCAAGAGAAGATATGGTGATACAGGCACACTGTAATATTACTCAGCTATGAAAGGAAAAGAAAGTGAAACCTTGCCATTTGTGAAAACGTGGATGGACTCTGAGGGGATTATGCTAAGTGAAATAAGAAGGAGAAAGATAAATACTGAATGATTTCACTCATATAGCATATAAAAAAATAAAGGAAGACAAAACCAAACCAAAACCTACCCTAGAAATGTCACTGAAGAATTGAGGCTTCCAGTTGTACTCTGAAAATGTGTTTGGCTCTGGCTGCTTGACTTGACTTTTCTGGTCCATATGATATTGATCATACACAAGAAAAGACCTAATGCCAAACTGGCATCACTGATGGTGTGTTCTTACCAAAACAGAGGAACAAATAAAACAAAGGAATGAAAGGAACCTTTGGGAGCTGAGGGACATGTTTATTACCTTGATTATGACAATGGTAACACGAAAGAATAAGTAGGTCCAAACTTACCACATTGTATACATTAATTATTTACAGATTTCCACATACTAAATCATAATTCAATAGATCTAGAAAAAAGAAAAGACTAGCATTGTGACTTAGGGGGAAAAAATGACCTTCCACAGTAAACAAATGTTGAAAAGGAATTGATATTGCTTAAGGAAGGTTAATTTTTGAAGAACTGTCAGATTTAAGCAACTCAACTGCATAGACAAGGTGAAGGTGCTTTGAGAAGATGGTGGTACCACAGCCCTCTCAGGAAGACTGCACTTGTCTTGTGTCTGCGTTGGGTCTTGGCTTCCCCCCCCCCCCTCTCTAATTCAAATCTGAAAGCTTTTTTCCCAAGGATAGAATCTTTTCAAATAAAGTGTTTTGAAATACAGCCTTTGGCAGTTTTACCCTGCACAATTAATGTCAAAGGAAAATCAAAGTAATGCAGAGAGTAATGCAAAATTATTAACTTTTTCCTTTTTTTCTACTTCAGAGTGCCTATTATAAAACCACAAGTGGCTAGCTGGGAGCTCTCCATACAATTGCACGGTGAAGTCCACACTGTCGTAGCATCAAACAGCGGGTCAACCTTCTCCGTGAGTTCGCTTGCTTTTTTTTTTTGTGGTAATGTTGGAATTATCTATGGGTATTTGAAACAGTTTTTAACCTTTTCAGTGACTCTCATCTTTTGAATCTGGGACATAGCTGCACACCTGTTTCACCTCCTGTAGGAAACTAGGTGTCAATGAAAGTCCTACTCTCTTGTCGTCAGTAGGAATTCCTCTCTGGGACTTAGCTACATTCTAAACACACTTCCTGAGACCTGCTTTATTTTTCTTTTGTAATTGAGAAGTCATGCTTTTATCTTTGCTGTGGTAGTTGTCCATTCTGTTAAAACCAGTCATCTGAAGCCTCATTAACGTTTTGATTTCATGGGGCAAAATGTTCCTCGGTGACATTTCTTTTGTTTTGAAGAGCTGACCCCCTTGAGGGGGTGTCCATGAGAGAACTGCCTGATTCTGCTCTTCCGTGAACATTGCAGTAGATTTCAGGTTTCTTCTGTGGGATGAGTGGTATGTCTAAATTCTGTGATTTGAGCTCCCGGGTAAGATACCCCGAAGACTACTCGTCACTGTGTCTTTCCTCTTTACTCTTGGTGTGAACCTGAGAAACTGCTGCAGAGTTAGTATAAGGACTAGGGTGTTCATCTGTGTTTCTCATGATATGGTTGCATTGAAATGTCATTCTGTTTTGGAAAAAAGTGTGACATTTTGTCAAGAGTTTTAAATAGGACATGAAAATCAAGATAATGTAATTTCATTGAAATAAGAACTGGTGAGGCTTGAGGTGCATGGGAGTTTCTGTTACCAGTTAGAAAATACCACAAGTCAAGAACTAATGAGATTTCCTTTATTCAAGAAATGCTTATTCCATGCCTGTTCTGTGCTAGTTAAGTGCAAGGCTGCTACACTGGAGGAGCTGATGGTTTCATGTGGTAGAGTTACAAGAAAATGAGGTTAATTCAGGGATTAAAGGCAATCTCCTTGGTTGTCTTTAAATTATGTGGTTCGTTCTGTGCCAAGCTTGCTAAAGCCTTCATCTTAAAAGATGCTGCACTCAACTCCCTTCATTTGAAAACTAATGGACTCACACAACTCTTATGTCTTACGGTAATAATGTTGAACTTAACATGATTCTTTATGTTCTTCCTTTCTATGTGATCATTAAAAAAAAAATAGCTTTGTTAGTGGCCCCTGAACCACACACATCAGTTGAGTAGCATATTCTATATATTGAATAATGAAGACTAGTCATGTTATAGTAGATCATTTTCCTGGGAAAGGTTAAAATTACAAAAGCACAATTTTCATCTCTGTATTGAGATACCACTGAAATTTTATCATAACCAGGTACACCCTGCACAGCTTCTCTCGGCGGGACCTTCCCTGGATGAGAAGACTGTCCTGCTTCTTCCTTTGCTTGTGCATGTTTCAGATTCCATGTTGGAAAACTGGAGACCACTAGCCCAACAGGTGAAGTGGTGGCTCTAGAATTTTTCCTGTAGAATTTATTTCAATTTTTAGTTCATCAGGAAAATAGGGCTGTTTAAAAAAAAAAAAAACCCACATCAAAATTAATACATTAAATATTTCTCTTGAAAATCTCTCCCTTGATAGGTGATATAAAAACTCACTTACCCTAGGCTTGGTTTAGCTGCTAGTGGAAGCATCAAAGCTGATGAGAATTGAGTCAGCTGGTTGGATATTCTGCTTTGCTCAGCACATGTGCACTGGGCTACCTTCACTTGACCTCAGCACTAAGAAAGACAAGTGTGGGAGTGCAAAGGCTCGCTGGTGTGCAGATTATAGGCGTGAGGTACCCTGGCATTCAGTGGTACTGGGGTGAGAGCTGTGACTGTTAACTTGGTTTTCTAAAGCACCCATTGCCACATTTAAAAAAATTCTCCTGGAGCTGATATTCTAGGTTAATGACCCCAGAGATTGCACAGGCAAAGTCCTGTCTGACTAGCCTACAGTAATGCCCTGAGAGTGTGTGTTTTCAGTGTTCTTTTAATTCATTAAAATTTAAATTACAAGATCATAAGATCAAATAAGGAAAACACAGCACAAAGCTTCCAATTTCTCAAGTGCCTGAATAGCCAGGAGTGGAATTGCTGGATCATCAGGTGTTTCTACTTTTAATTTTTTGAGGAGCCACCAAATTGTTTTCCAAAGCAATTGCACCTTTTTATTTATTTTATTTTTAAATATTTGTTTATTTATGCATACAAGTTGGGGTGTAGGCCAGAGATGTGGGGTGGTGAGAGGATTCACCAGAGACAGAGTGGGGAGCAAAACAGGTAGATCGACTGAAGTACACTGCTGAGGGGAACAGCGGGCGAGACAGGAGAGGTCTGCTGTGCCATGTGGGAATCTCCCTGGCCGCGTATCGAACTCATGCTGCAGTGGCTCTGGATAGCTTCATAGTGCTGCGCTTAACCTGTTGCGCCACTAGGGAGGCCCCAAGTGCACCTTTTTATACTATGAAAACAATTCCACTGACAGAGCATCACATGTATAAAATGTTTGGGAGTACGTTCTTAAAAAGTAGTGCAAAAAACATTATATTATGAAAAATGCATCATATTATAAAAACTGCAAACAATTGAAAAAGCGATTAAAGAAAGTCCAAATAAACAGAAAGCAATTCATTTTCTGGATTGAAAGGTTTAGTGTTGTTAAGACGGCATTATTTGTCAAATTGCTCTATAGATTTAAAGCAATTCCTATCAAAATTCAAGGTATATATTTTGTCAGAAACTGACAAGCTGACAATAAAATGTAAATGGAAATATACAGGACCCAGAATAACAATCTTTAAAAAATGGACAAAATTGAGAACTCACACTTCCCATTTCAAAACTTACTACAGATCTGTCTGGGAATCAAGATGGTGCCCGGGCATGAAAATAAACATAGATCAATAGACTAGACTGAAAAATCTAGAAATAAATACTTAAATGTACAGTGAAATGATTTTTGACAAATATATCAAGGTAATTAAATGGGAGGAAGAATAGTCTTTTCCACAAACGGGTAGTGACATGTGAAAGAATGAAGTTGGACCGCTACCTCATATTGAGTTCATATACAAAAATTAGCCCAAAATGAATCAAAGACTTACATGTAAGAGAGAAATCAATAAAACTCATAGAAGAAAACATAGGGGTTCCTTTTACAAATGGTGACTTAGATATCACACCAAAAAGCATAAACAACAAAAGAAAAAATTAAATTGGTCTTCATCAAAAATGAAAATTTTACAGGATACTAAAAAAAAAAAAATTGACTAGACAAACCACAGAAAGGGAATAAAATATTTGCAAATCCTATATCCAGTAAGCACTTGTTTTGAAAAGAAACACTGACAACTTAATTTTAAAAAGACAATGCAATATATAAATTGGTGATAAAGAAAGAGGCTATAAATAGATATTTCTCAAAAGATTCCATACAGTTGCCAATAACCATGAGCAGAGATGCTCAGCGTCCTCAGGGGAAATACAAATCAAAACCACCGTCAGGGGCCCCTCAAACCCTCTCTGGTGACACTCATAGAAAAGCCGGAGGAGGGCCGCCCTGGTGGCACAATGGGTTAAGTCTCAGCACTGTGAAGCTATTGGCAGCCGCTGCAGCATGAGTTCGATCCCCAGCCAGGGAGCTTCCCACATGGCGCAGCAGACCTCTCCTGTCTCCCCGCTGCTCCCCTCAGCAGTGGACTTCAGTAGATCCCCCTGTTTTGCTCCCCACTCTGTCTGTGGTGAATCCTCTCACCTCCCCACACCTCTGTCTTACACCCCAGCTCTTGTATGTATAAATAAATGAATCTTAAGAAAGAAAAGCCAGAGGATAATAAATGTCAGAGATGCAGGGAACTTGGAACCCTCTGCCGTTGTTGGGCGAAGTGCAAAATGGTGCAGCCACTTTGGGAAAGGTTGAGCGTTTCCTCAGACATCTGGGTATTCAGACTTTGACTCAGTTCTATTATGAGTACTTAATCATGAACATTCAAATAGCTACTTTTAGATTTCCTTATGTCTTTGTTATTGTGGTGGATATAGCTTATCTTCCAAACAATATTTCGATGAGTAACTTTTCAAAATTGTAGTTCCTGGGCTAGATGTCAGCAACTCAAAAGAGGAATTAAATAGGACCATATGTTCGATTAAACTTACTAGCAAAATTATTTGATAACGTTCATTAAAGACCTCGGTCCACTGATTGTACTTCTAGAAATCTATCCCAAGGAAGCAGTGAAAATTTGTTGATATCATGATATTGTGTTCTGGGGGGATAGTTTGCTTCAGAAATATCTACATAAACCATTTCTGCTTATGTTCGGAGAGGGAAGGCAAATTTGGAAATGATAAAAATTTCAAGTGACTGCTAAAGCAACTAGAATGAAGATGCAACTCCAGAATAAACACAAGAAGTGAGAAACAGGGCCTCCCTGGTGGCGCAGTGGGCAAAGTAGCAGCGCTCTGAAGCTATGTGCAGCCACTGCAGCACGAGTTCAATCCCTGGCCAGGGAGCTTCCCACAGGGCGCAGCAGACCTCTCCTGTCTCCCCTCTGCTCCCCTCAGCAGTGTATTTAAGTGGATCTGCCTGTTCTGCTCCCCACTCTGTCTCTGGTTGAATCCTCTTCCCGGCCACACACACCTCTGGCCTACACCCCAGCTTGTATGCATAAATAAAGAAAAGAAATCTTAAAATAAAAAAAGAAATGAGAAACAGGAAAATAGTATAACTAACAAAACCCTCTAGCATCCTGAAACATCAATTATAAAACCTCATTATTTAAAAAATGAGTCATCAGCTGTTTCATTTTGAATTAGTTATTCATTTATACTCTATTTCTGAAAATATTTGAATTAATTGGTTGTACATTTTAAAAAATCTTAATTGTTTAAAATATAGAATTGAACAATAATTAAAACAACTGAAAATTCAGAAAATAAGAAAAAATTCAACAAATGCTCCGATAGACGGGCCTTCAGCCACTCAAATTCATGAGAAGAAAACACTCAGTTACCTGCGGGAAAGGAAAGATCTAGAAAACGATGAAGTTCCACTTGATAGAGATGACTAATGCACACAGCTCAGAACATGATTTCTGTAGAAGCTGGGACTTGGCCTCAAAATCGTAGTATAAATAGGAGAAGGGAAGGGTTGCGGCCTGGGGGGATCAGGGACTTCTGTAGGCAAAGAGCTTCAGTCTCGTTTTAGGGAAGTAAAGGCTTTCTTAATTTTATTCTAAGTTGTTTTCCATAAATATTAGAGTGATGACAGGCTTTCTTTACCTGTTCTAGTTGCATTCTTATTTTTGATACATATTTGAGCCACCTCAAAGGTATTTTCATGCAATTACTGATGACTTGGATATACTTTTAATGATTATGCATCTTCTCCCAACTATTGTTGGAAGCTTTTCACAAATGCTTTAAATGAGATAATAGTCAAGCTGAAGGTAGATGTTACTGCAGTTTATAGATGAATTTGGAAACTGAGGTTCAGAGAGACTAAGCAACGTAGTCATAGCAACACAGCATGTGAGTGTAAAACCTCAGATTAAACCCAGGTCAGTATGAGTCCAGCCCCCGTGAACCTCCTTGTATCTAACTTCAAAGCAGTCACACTGTCAAAGACAACTCCCTCTGCTAGACCTTGGATAAGTCATTGTTAATATAAGGAGTAAAATTTTTATTTCTAACCTGAATAGTCTTGTCACACAAGAGGAATTTTCTTTTTCATAGGCTGGAAAGAAAAAGTCTCACTACTTAAAAGAAACATGGAAAGCATCACAGGAACTTTAGTAAATCATTAAAATGGACACAATTTCATGTACACAATCGACAGAGTTTTACAAAATAGACGATCGGAGGTACTGGATGGATTAAGACTGGCCCTTAGACAACATTGTTCTCATCTTTTCAGCTCTTACAGCTATTAATGTATTTTTCAAATAGGTGTTGAAATTCAAACTATTGATTTTTAGCAGTGATTTTACAGTTTTATCCAAGCAAGCAGTAAGGTTTGAGAGCAATAAAAGGTTTGAGGTAGATAAGATTTTGCATTTAAAAGAGCTTGTACTTTCATTTTGTTTCCTTGATAATGTTCGTTTTCATTGATGTAAAATTGTCTCATCTCTAAATGCCTGTGGTGGAGGGAGGGAAATGTTTTGCAGTAGTCATATCATTGAAATTACCACCCTATGTTTTTCTTCTCAGAGAAAGAATATAGTGATGAACATAAGAATAAAAAATAATAATTATATATGGATGCATAATAAGAAATAATTACATACGCATTGTTTGAGGTTTTCCTTCTCTAATATAACCAGCTCTTCCCCATTTGTTCTGCCGCTGTCTATTTTGTTTTAGATTACTTGACTAAGAAAACAATCCCACCAGAATTTGTTTTCATATTTAAAGAGCACTTTGATAATGTGATTTTAAGTCGAGCTATTTGAGTATTTTTATGTAACATTTTCATAAAGATTAAGTATTGAATGAAATTAGCATCTCTCAAGAAGTAATCTTGCCCCAAAGTATTTTCAAATATTATTGTAAAGAATTTTAAGTGTATCCTCAATATGAACTTATATACCTGCATTTTACATCACAATCTCTGTTTCTTTTATTCCATTCCTAGAGAGTAATGCTGAATCATGTTGCTATTGGAATTTTTACAGGGACCTGACAAGCAACATGGTTGTTCTGAAGAAATAATTTTCAAATGCTCTTCCTAGAAAAAAAAAAATCCAGTACATTATTTTATCTGTGCTTTTGCCTTTATGGTTAATTTTTAAAATAGCTCTTACTCTTGAATATGAAAAGGATAGGAGCAACAACATCAATTAGCTATTATGTCTATACCTACTGTGGGTTTTTTATTTAAAATTTATGCCTAAGTGCACAGAAGGCAGATGGAAAAAGGTATTACATAGCAGCATTGTAAAATGAATACCATGGCACTCTTGGGGACTTATAATAATAGAATGTAATCCTATTTAGAAAATCAACTTATAGTAAGTAATAAAGGTCAGTTTTTAAAGTTCCGTAATATTTTATTCTGTAATATTTTAAATTGAACTTTTTTTTTTTCATTTTTTCCCCTCTTTCGATAGCAATTCTATGTTATGATTATATAACCTATTTCTCTTTCTGGACTGTTTTTTCACTTAAATTTATTTTCTAGTTTTAAATATATATGAAGCAAAGCAACAAAAAATAGTACCCTAATTGGGGAAAACATATCCTTTTAATGAATTTTGACAGATAATATTGCTCAAGCATGAAAGTCTTTCATTTTGGCCAACATATTTTTTTTTTAATTTTTTTTTTCCATTGCAGAAAAAATTACTAGGAAAATAACAAGGTAATGCTGGGAAAAAAAAAAAATAGAACTACCCTAAGTGAAGCCAACAAAGCAGAAAGAAAATTTGCAGCTTGTTTTGGTGGTGTAGGAAATGTCCTCAATAAATAAAGACCTTTTACAAAGCAATATGAAAAAGACTAACCACCACCAGGTGAAAAGTGTTGAAAAACAGTTTACAGCAAAGGAAGTACAAATGACTCCTTGCACATACAAGAAAGTGTGCTAAACCACGAAAAGATTTGCAAGTTAAAATTATAATGAGATACTACTTTCTACCTATATTTTGACAAAGGATACTTTGATAATTCTCTAATTTTAAAAGGTTGTAGAAAAATAGATTCTTACACATTTTTTGTAGGAGTGTAAACTGAACCAGCCTCCATGAAAAGCAATTTATACTATAGGATGTGTTCACAGGTAGGAGGTGTACAAAAATGTTCCTGGCAGTATTGTTTGTAACAGAAGAATAGAAACCACTGAAATGCCCTTCAGAATGGATAATTAAATATACCCACATCCATAACATTGAACTACTGTATAACCAGTAAAATTATCTTAAGCATTATCTATATGCTGATTTACTAAGTGACGAAAGCAGTGTGCTTTCATTTGTGTAAAAAAGAATTTATATGTAAATTTATATATATATATATATATATGAATAATATATATGTATTATATGGATAGAATATCTTTGGAGGGAACCACAAGAAACTGATAGAATTTTGGAAAGAACCTTTGAATCCGGGAGGTGGTTGGCTGACCCCATGACAGAAGTGAGATGGACACATACTTTATACTAGGTGTCTCTTCAGTACTTTTGAATTTTAGCCATACGTATGTATTACTTATTCAAATTTTAGAAAAAGTTTTCAAAACTGAAGTAGAAGTTACTAGAAGATGTAGGAATATTGAAATAATGACATTTAAGTTTACCTGCTGAGAAACTCCTGCAGTGCTGAAACCACCCAGGGAAGTAGTTAGATAACAGCAGGTCATTGCATAAAGAACTCTGGTATTACGCATATAAGTATACATAGTGCAATTACTGAAACTGCTTCAGTCTGAACTTGGAGGAATTTGCTAGAGATTGTTCACTTGGCTATGTTCAGTGGTTCATTAGATGGGCTAAAGCAAAGAAAGGACTGTGATACGAATGAGAGTAGGGAAATTGAGTCAGAGAGGATTTAGCCTCCAGTGGCCTCTCTTTTTTCCTGTTTAGGTACATAAACTACCCAGATTAATTAGTATATAGAAGATTAGAGAGGCATATGTTTTGCTGCTAGCAAAATGACGTGAGAATGCCAATAGATTTGCTCAAATGTAACATTACAGTCGAATCTTATTTCCACTTAAAAAAATTACAGAATGGGTTCTAGAATTCACAGTAGGTTCACTGGCCCTCCACCATCATTGGTGGGGTGAAATTCTTCTTCCAAACTCTTGGTGTAAGGAAGAAGTTCCAAAATTAACTTGCTTTCCCTCGTGACTATCTTACTTCAGACCGAAGAATATCCCTTCAGAGTGAATTCATCCAAATCAGCTTGAGGCCTACTGGGGGTGGGGGTGGGGATAAAGGCACTCGAAAGAAAATCAGGTCTGAAGAGAAGCCTCGCACAGTTTGAGGTGTTGACTTTTTAAATGTGACCTTGTTCCGTGGGTATGTACTGCGCTTGGAACCACAGGACTCAATTTTCATAAAAAGGTGAGGCTCCTGCCCATGTAATCTAGCAAATTGCCTGTCTAATTGGGTGCACAGTTGCACCTGTACCCTCTTAACGGCTTCAGTCATGGGGTGCTCAAGAGTCAAGTAACTTGTTATGCGACTAAATGAAGAAAAAAATGTTATAAAATCCACTTATTTTGGAAAGAAAAAGTGCTAAATAGGTCTTGGAGTTTGCCATATGAGAGTTGGCAAATACTATGATTAAATCTTCAAGTGATTTCTTTTTTAGTATCATCCTCTCATTTGAGCTACTTCCTGAAGAATTTTATTTAGACAAACTTTCAATATTGATGCCGGATATTCAAGTTGAGTTCAAGTTCAGTTTCACAGGCCCTTACGAAATACTGATGGTCAGCTAGTAACCTGTTCTGGGCACTGGTAAAATTTCTTCCCCCCAAATGTGTTCAAAGCTATTTTATTCGTTTGGGGCTGGTACTATTGGCCTCTCAAACTCATAGATAAAGTGAGCAGTAAAGCAAACAAAGTGTCTTTGCTAAGCGACTCACCATTAGATGGATTTTGACATATTTCTAGTCATTCTACATCTGTCATTTCAGGTGTCAGGTAGTGCCAGAGCTATTTATCGGGGACCTTCTGTGACATGGGTCCAGTAGAACCTACAGCAATCACAGGCGTCGGTGTCTGACTCCTCATAGAATTGTCCGTCTGTTACAGTGACGAGGACAAAGGCTGTGTCAGTCAAGTGAGACGAGTGTTGCCAGGGAGAGACGGGCACCGTGAGGCACCCGTGGGGGAGCCCTACCCCAGACAGGGTGGTTGTGGAAAACTCTGGGGTGAGCGACAAACTTATTTGAGACAGTGTTCGTCTGAGAATAACAGAACAGTGTGTGTGTGTGCGTGTTTCCAGGAGTTTAGTCTCGGCTCTAAAATTTCCCCTAAACTGATATCTTTGCGTTGGAGTGAATTTGCTAAGCTTTCATGGCACACCCAGAATTTTCTTGGGCCCAGAAAGTAGCAGGATGTTAGGGAGTCAGCGGGTTTCTGTTGCATGAATGATTGTAAGTAAGATGCCACACGGAAGCCATGCTGTTTCCATGAGTTCGTATCACAGAATTTTCAAAGTTGGGGACTCTGATCTCCTAGACCAACTCCTTATTAGCGTTAGGCCTGGAGCCTGGGGTGGCTCACCCGAGGCTGCTCGGGGAGGAAGGAGAGCAAAACCAGAAGCTGAGGGTCTCTTCATGGCCCTTCTCGTTTTATCAAGCTCTCAGCAATGGGAAAAAAATCTCGGTTTAGCAACTCTGTGGATAGTTAATTCCACCATGATACTGAAAAAAATGTTGATGTTTTGAATTTCCCCTATTTAGGGAGCTTGTTACCTGCTGTCACATCTAGCAGTGTTGTATAAAGAGAGCACATGACTGCTCAGTGTGATTGTGTGTGCACCATACCCGTTCCAGAACGTTCCAGACTTGGGGTGAGGATGGACACTCAAACTGCTATGTTCTCTGGGGAGGATATTTCAAATTATGAAAAGAACAACTTCTGCCATTTTGTAACCCAAGTGATGGCAGTTCAATGGACTATTTTTGTCAAACCAACACGTTTTTTAAAATTTTGCTCTCCTGCTGACTTTTATTAACTACTCAAGCATCTTAACTGAACCTCAAAACCCTGATTTTATCTATCCAAAAAAAAAAAAAAAGCTAACCATGCCACTATGACTGATTCTTCTATTACTTTTTTAACCTCTTCCACCCAGCAAGTATAGAAAACACTTTAAATACTGATATATTTCTTTGGTGGGTTTTGTTTTGTTGTTGTTTTTTTTTTTTTTGGAGGTCTTGTAGAAGATCCATAAAATTAGACTTGGAGGCTGGAAAGAAATTTCCGATAGTGATAAATATTAGCTCTGCGTTTGTGCAGTAACAAAATAGTGTCCACGTTACTCTCCCAGAGCTTTGTAGTCCCTAAAAATAACATTGTTGGGGAGCCTCAGTGTGCGTCACTGCTGAGGAAGGTTTTGATGTCTTGCAGAAGGCCTGCCTTTGAAATGTGTGAGGCAGTTTCAGATGCAGCTTCTCAGATGGATTTAATTAGTCCTTCATAGGCCTGGATGTCCGTGGTCGCAGCTCAATTCTCATTTCATTCACCCATAACTAGAAACACCTCGCTTCAAACGGGTTTCTTCAAAGAAAGAGGAGTTTAGGGTTCTATGTTTTACTGCTTTTTGATGTTGGTTTCCCTTTAACTGAGAAGACCTGATGTTTATACAACTGTTATTATTAAGAAAACATAGCTTCCTTCAGGAGGCTCCCTTTGTGCCCGGCTGATTATTGGTGCAAGTCAGAGATTGTGAACGCTGCGGGCTCTGCTGGGCCGCGGGCGCAGCTGTACTCGCATCTTTTGTTTACAAGAGGCGTGAAACAAAAAACATGGCACAAACCCATGGGACATTCCCTAGCCCCAGTGGAAGGTCACTGACTGTTACGAGGGCGGTGGCTTGTTTCAGAAGCTGATAACCTTAACCACAAAAACAGCGAGTCCATCAGTCAGAGCCTCTCAACTGGTATTTGTGGTGCTTTACCCTGGCCGCTGAGTGTGGGTCTGGTGTGCTTTCAGCAAAGATGCTGGGAGAGTGCAAAGACATCCTCCCTAGTAAAATGAGACCTTTTTATGACTTTGGCCTACTACTAACTTTAGAAAGTTTTCCCTAAACTTTCCCGTTTCGTTAGAACAGCTCCTTGAATTTACCCGGCGAGGAACGCTCTTTCTTCCCTTCTCTGTCACTGTGTCTGGCACCCTCGTCAGCAGGCGGCTTTTATTTTCTGTGCCCACAATTCTAGTCGCATTCCAGGGAGGTGTGATCTCTCCCAGAATCCTGGGCATGCTTTCTCTTTAGGATGAAATGCTTCAGGGGTTGGGGCGGTTCATGGCCGGGCACAGGTTTGCATTTCTAAACGTTTCTCCTGCTCTGACGTCCTGGTTTATATATATATAAATTCCCAAGAGATACTTTTTCTCATCTTAGGATTCTTTTCCTTTGCTGGAAAAGACAAAGTTAAGTTAGACTATTCAAGCCTAAAATCGTCCACAGCCACAGATCACACTGCAAAATACGTAATAACATAGCCCACAAATTCTTTGGGTGTCTTGTTTCATTATTCCATCCAGGAATCTGCGCAATCTCAGGCTTAGATTTCTGCCTTGTTTCTTAGCCATAATGGATCTTTCCATCACATTCACCAGGCCCATGTTTGTATAACTGTGCCAATTTCCAAGACTGAGAGGTCAGAGATCTCCCACCATTGAAGATGTGAAAAAAGATTGACAAAAGCTTAAAAATAGTTTTTAAAAAACATTTTGAGTCATGCTCACAGTAAGTCAGAAAAGGATTTCATTGAAAAGCCAGCACATTATGGGTTATCCATCTCAGTTTTTTGATCTTGTGTTCTGTGACTTGTGAACATATTGTGAGCATCCTGGTGTTAGAATTACGGAAAGGTAGTGCAGAAATTCTTTATTACATTTATGTACATGTAGTAATTTAAAAAATTATGGATGAGACTTACTTAAAAGGACTCTTTTTATGATTCTAACTTTAGTACAGTCTTATGTGGTTTTGTAGCATTTTAATTTCTTGCAAATGCTCAAAAATTCTTGGTAGAAATATAAAATCTCAAGTACAAAGGAGAGAACACTTATGAATTCTTTTATATCAATTTGCAAGACTTGTTAGGCCACCCAATTTCTAGTATTTTAAGTTAATAAGTAACACAGTTATCACACTCCTTTCTGCAAGCTGGGTTGTAGTCTAAAAAAAAAAAAAACCACGCACGTCATTCACATTGGAGATAGGGACATAGATAATCATATTCTTCCTCCATTATCTTCAGTTTGTGAAAATAAACTGTCCACAATGACTAACAAGATTTAGTTTGGGGCTAGGTAAGGGAGTTGGGGGAAACAATAATGTAGCATTGTATTTAAAACAGTAAGATTTTGAAGACAGGCAAATCTTAGCAGTCACTCCCCAGTTTGTGTAACCTTGGGAAGGTCACGTACCTGGGCAGGTTACTCTGAGCCAGCACACCAAGTAGGTCTTTATATAAATGTTGGAGAGCGGAAAACACAGAAGCCCTGAGTCAGATGGGCTTGGCCTTAAATTCCAGCCCTGAATCTGCCGCCTTTGAAACAGAAGTTGTTTCTGTTCACTGAGCATTATTTTCCTCGTGTATAAAATAGGGCTAATACAACCAAGGGTTTTGTAAAACTCAAAGTGCTGGGCGGAAGGGATGTCCTGAGCGAACTCCACAAGCAAGCTCACGTTTTATGGACTCCACCTCCACACCAGACTGCAAATCCCGTAATGGCATCGCCACCAAAGGGAAGATGTTAGTAAGATGGTGGAGTGAAGCAGTCAGGCTTGCTCTATAGCCAGAGACACCAGTGTCGGGGGGTCGTTGGTTTTTCGCCAGTCTTCAGCGTGCTAGTGGGGTCCCAGCTCAGCGGAACTGGTAGGACACATTCACCAGCTTCTCTCTCTGCCTGGGTTATTCTCTCTTCATCCCCCCTTTTGGTAAATAAACCCTTTATTAACTTTTTGTATGTGCCTGCAGTTGAGTCTCATTATGAGTGATTTTTAAGCGTGTGGGTGAGGACCCACAGTCAGGCCAACCCATTTCACTTTGGGGCTGCCCTGTAACAAAGGGAGATGATGTATGTAAAGGCTGGCGTGCCATAGCAGTTGACAAATGGGTTCTTTTCCACTGTTTGAAAAAGTTGTGGAAAGTTTTAAAAATAAGACTACAAAGTAAGGTGTACATTGGCAGGACTTGTCAACAGTCATTAATATTCTAAGATTCTAATATTCTTTGGTTGGAATTACATTATTCATTTATTGGTGATGTCATTTTTGAATCTACAGCAGACTCTCTAGAAGGTCATCCTCATCTCTAGGTGAGCCCCTTTGGGGAATTTTGTCAAGTGAGACTGAAGAGCCAATCACAGTGTCCTTGCCATCTTCCCTCCTGCCCCTGGGACCTCTGCTGTGGTTGGAAAGGCCATGAAGCCTGCAGTTCCTCCTCCACCCACTATTGGGCGCACCTGCACTGTTAAGGTGCTGGCCTGAGGCGTGGCATGGGGATGTGCCTTCTCCATTTAGAGCCTTCTCTTACCCACGCGCACACTGAGCATCTGCTTAAACCCAGACATCATCAAATTACCATCCTGGTACTACAGTGACCAGATCGGCTTTGGTGACCGATTGGATTCTCATGTCACGTGAACTACCAGCAGGTGGCTAAACTGGCTCAGCTGAAGGTAATCAGATCAACCTGGGCTTGGATATGCCACTGGGCTCGCCTTGGAAGCTTGGGCCGCTACTTTAACTTCTCTGCACCTCAGAACCGTCCTTTACAGGATGTGGTTACTACAGCCCCATTGTCGGACTACTCTGAGGACTCACTGAGTGGAGCGGTTAGGGTAACTGGCTGATGTCGGCCCCTCGAGGTGTCTTTTCTTTCTCTGATTGAGACTCATTTCTCTGAACAAGTGGCAAAAACACTGCAGAGAAACCAACGGGTGTTCATCATCTGGACATGGCCGTTCCTGGCCTTTCTCTTCTAATTCCATGTTGTGTTGTGGTTTTTCGTTTGTTTTTAGAGTATTTTCTTTCTTTTTTTTTTTTAAAGATTTATTTATGCATATAAGCTAGGGTGTAGGCCAGAGGTGTGGCGCGGGGGTGAGAGGGTTCACCAGAGACAGAGTGGGGAGGAGAACAGGCGGATCTACTGGAATACACCGCTGAGGGGAGCAGCGGGGAGACAGGAGAGGTCTGCTGTGCCATGTGGGTCAGCTCACTGGCCAGGGATCAAACTCGTGCTGCAGTGCTCTGGATAGCTTCATAGTGTGACTTAACCCATTGCGCTACCAGGGAGGCCCTAGAGTATTTTATTTCTGAAGGAGAAAGCATGCCATTTATTTCTAACTGGATGTTTACATTTCAAAAAGAGCAGATCCAGTTTGAAACTTGAAAATTTAGTGGAAGAGCTTTTGGGTGTGACTGAGGGCGGATGTCTTTGCCGTCACCTCTGTCCCGCTGGCCTGCCGATGGCGTACACCACGGCTGCTCCATTTTATGACTTGGTTTTAAATAAAAACTGCTGACTGTGGATAGATGGGCTTTGTCTGGTTATCATGTGGAGCAAGACTAAGGGAAGCAGCTGGAGATTAAACATAGGACACCCTCTGTTGTGAATAACTGTAGACCTGTTTGCCAGTGAGCTCCACATTCACCCAACTGGACAAAAAGTAGGTATGCTAAGCTTTTAAAATCCAGTGATTCCTCCTTGAACACTGATTTCAGTGTGTCTTTAATCATATAGCTTCAGCCTGCCTAACTGAAGGTTATTGCTTACTGTTTTTATGATCAGATTTGAAACAGGTTTGGAAGGATTTTTATGATTTTGTTTATTGCTAGCCACTAAAAACACCAAGAAAGTCTGAGAGCTGGCGAGGTGGTGACTGGCGAGGTGGCTGGGGATGGGTGTTTTTCTCTAGTAGTGTAATTATCCAAGAAATGAAGAGACGTCCTGTGTCATCTACACTGCTAGGTGCATGGGTGGATGCTGTAACCAAAAGTTTAATCTAAGTCAAGTCTTCTAGGTGCAATGCATTATTCCACTGGGTCTTGTGTTCTAAGCCATACGCGAGTACACTTTGCCAACTTTACCTCAATAGGGAGGTCTTTCTTTTTTTTGTTGTTGAGAACAGCCTACCAACTTGGAACTAAGCTGCAACGCAAGAAATAAACTAACTGACGAGGAGGATCTGCTTGCCAGCATCCTGTATGTATCATTTGCTTATTCAAGCATGTAAAACTTCAACAAGAGGAGGTAATTTGGCTTAGATTTCTTGATTTGAATTGTTCTACTATTTGGCACTGGGTGGAAAAAGGAAAAAAAAATCATATTGAAAGCATTGTTCTGTTAATGAAGTTGCTTGTCCTTTTTTGTGCCAAATTTGGCAGGTAAAATTACCATTTATTCTACTTGCTAGAGCTGGAGAATAGACTGTTGAAGAAAAGTAGCAATTTAAGTAATGACACTAGATAGAATTGCTACATTATATACATCTCCCATACTTTTAGATATTGACATGCAATTTTTATTTCTCTTTAGTAATGCACTTTGTCTTTAACCACCTTATCACTTCCAGAAGCTTTTATCAGTGAAATGCAATTTGCTTCATTGTGAATTAAAAAACCCACTCTGTTGCTATTAATTATAATAAGCCAAAGTGAAGCATTTTGATCTGAGCATAAATTAACAACTGTATTTTGTTTTGGATAGTTCAAAAATATTGCACGCTTTCAAATTATCAACGATCATTTAAAATTTAAGATGAAATGTACACTTGAATACGAAGATGTGTAATATCAAATTCCAAATGTGTCTTCCATGTTAAACATAATTTGCTCTTTTATAAGTACTTTAAGTTTTGACTTGGAAATTCTAAAAAGAAATTTCATCAAAATCTAGATAGAAAATGAGGAACATTTCATTTAGAATATGAATGGTGATTTAAAAAAATAATCACGTTTAAATGAAACATCAATTCAATCAATTTAACACGTGTGAAAGTTTGAAGAAACGGTATCATTTCCCACATTTCTTACAGGTTAGATTTTCCATGGTTATAAAACTGGTTTTAAGAGAAATTATTACATTACAGTTTACAATATAATAGGTAGATCTCTCCCCACCACCTGCCACCACACACACAAAAGAAGAAATCCTCTATAGAAACTAATTTGCAAATATATTATCAGAAGAAAGCCAATTGGCGAACTTGTAGACTCACAAATGGTAATGGGAAAGTCGTGAGGGTTTAGCATTACTGAAACTTGTAACCAGCGGTGCCTGCTTTCTGTTTCTGCCCACTAAACTGGTTGGCAGGTGCAGATGTTACAAAATCTAACATTGCAATTGACACTAATTGGCATAGTTCTTGGCAGTCTTATCAGAAAGCAAAGGACTGAATGGTTGAATGGGTTTAGAGAACTTGAATGGTAATAAGCATTTTTATATGCATGTTGAATTACTTTGTGACCCAGACTAAGAGGAACACTTCATTCTGACCTCATCCTTCAATGACTAGAAATTATGGAAAGTATCATTTGCAGAGTATGTATGTGATGCTGATTACTTTTCACGTAACCTTTTACAGCTCTCTGTCCCACCGCCCAATTCCACCTGCCCCCGCTTGGTCCCCTTGGGCTCAAAGACACCAATGGATAGGTGTGACTTAAAAAGAAGACAAGTACTATCACCGAATAGTAAATTAATTTTTTGATTCGTTTGTTGTCAAAAGCTTGATGTCATAGCACTTTGGGCTGAACTTAAGGAAAAAAGTAGTCACTGATCTTGTGGATGAAACAATATGTGGTGGGGGTGCTTCTGAATAGTCTTGGAGCAGGTGGGTGAATCATTGGAGATACTGATGAAACAGGATTTGAAACTTAACACTTTGTGGTCCGCTCACGTATTAGTACGTGTTTTTGTCACCAGTATCAGGTGACCGCTCACATATTAATACGTGTTCATCTAGTCTCCGGTTTTTCATACCATGGTGGATTTATTTGGAACTATTAGGAGCTATTTCTTTGATCGTACTCAGTCTAGAAGCTATACACATTGTTTTGGTGAAAGTGTAAGGTGTTTTATGAGAGATATTCCAGTTTTTTGAATATCCAGTAGTTCAGGAGTTGTGTGTGTTTTATTGAATGCTTACACCATTCATGCGGTGGCACAGAAAATGGCCGGCCCCAAGGGCTGGTAAATTTAAAGGGCACCGGCACACAAAGTGTTAAGACAAAGAGTTTTGAACTTGGGAAGGAAATAGAGGGTTTGTCAAGCCATTCTTGCCGTTTCTGTGTATGTTTGAAGTTTTCTGTAACAGAAGTGAAGTGATTTTGGTCAGTGTGCTCAGCAACCTCACCCCCTACTTCTGCAGGGCCTTCCAGTACCTGCTTTTTAAAATGTTCCTAGTGCTTTTCATCAACAGTGACCCATGTGAAGTGAGAGCTGCATGACCTAAGAAATGGATCTATGAGCTTCCGTACAAATGAGCCCATCTAGGCGGCGTGGATTTTAATGGCATCTCCTAATTGAAAGGAGGCACCCTCAGGTGGCAGGCGCTGCCCGTGGGCGTGTGTCTTTGTGTCTGCTCTGGATCTCTGGAGACCACCTCCAGAAGTGTTGAGTCATAACTGTCCGTGCTGTGTAATGGTTGACCTTAGCTTTTTAGTGCTACAGGTAATGGCAGTTGTTTTTTTTTTTTAATCGTAGAAATAGTTTCCATCAAGACTTCATTTTTTAAAGGTGAGTTCGAGGAGGCCCTGACAGTCCCCTCCTACTGCCTAGACGAGTAGCTGATGCAGTTTGTTCTCTGCTACTGGGCATGGATTGTAAACTTTTCAGAAGATGTTTAAGATGTCGCTCCTGGGTTAGTAAGAGAAGGAAAAACTGAGATCGTTTTTCAGGCTATTGCATCCCTCCCCACGCTTTGGTCTGTTCTGAGACTGGATTTGAGTTGACGCTCATCTCCAAGTAATCTTGCTTGAAGCATTTTACTGTCTTTTAGATTTCTATGAGAAATGAAATGTTTTTCAAAATTTCAGCTTTTTTGTGTTTTCTCCCCAGTTTCTCTCTCTGGAAGCCTCCAGGAGCCAGTGTGGTTTGCTCTTTACCCTCCTGTGCTATGGCCCATCATCCTCCACTCAGCCCTTCCCGTGAGCTTCACTTTGGGTCATGATGGGTGTATTTTTTTTTTTTTATAGTAACTGCTACCAAAACTCACATATTAGCCATGTCAGTTTTTAAGGCTCAGAGAAAAGTGCCAATCCTATTCTCCTTTGTGTTTGGGAATGAAGTTTTACAGACAATAAAAGGGTCTTATTTTGCTTTCAGTCATCAGAATGAAAAGGATTTGTCTTAACATCTGAATAGATCATTTGTGTGTGTGGGTGTGGAAAATTGTAGAATTGGGGTGGAATTTTAAGCAACATGTTTAAATTAGTTTTGAAATTCTTTTTTTTTTAAAAAAAAGATTTATTTATTTATGAATACAAGCTGGGGTATGGGTCAGAGGTGTGGGGTGGTGAGAGGATTCACCAGAGACAGAGTGGGGAGCAGAACAGGCAGATCGACTGAAGTACACTGCTGAAGGGAGCAGCGGGGAGACAGGAGAGGTCTGCCGTGCCATGTGGGAATCTCCCTGGCTGGGTATCGAACTGGTGCTGCAGTGGCTCTGGATAGCTTCATAGTGCTGCGCTTAACCTGTTGCACCACGAGGGAGGCCCTGAAATTCTTTCTTTAAGCGTGGGATGTGTGTGTAAATAGTGAGTGGCCACTCCTCTCTGACGTACTTGGTACTGTGTAGAATTGGTGGTATACACAGGCTTAGTGGCATCCTCTGTATAGCTAGAACAACTTCATTTGTTATTATAAGCCCATTTTAAAGTTACGATTATTGTCAGCATTTTACTGAGCAGTATGACTAAAACTGTTTTTGCTTAAACGTAGCTTTTAGTCTTACCCAAGCTATCTTGAGGAGTTTTGAATTAGAACTGTGTTGTCTGCGGTCAACCGTAGAACAGTAGACACGTTACACTGTGTCGGCTGTGGGTTGTGATTTAAGTTAGAAGCACAGTTTTTGGAGCTTTCTAGTAATCCTGTAATCCTGAAAATGAAAGTTAGATTTTCTATCTTACTGAGTTAGCTAATTTTTATTATTAATACAATAGATGTTTATTGAAGGTCCACCGATCTTTAAACTCAAAGCACTTTGCTAAGCTCTTCAGGAGACACGTAAAGGAATGATGCTGACCTGCCCTCATGAACTCAGGAAGTGTTGAGCTCGGTGCCCTAACGATGGCAGGGCCAGGCATGACTTGATAAGCGCACAGAGATACCAAATGTTACAGAAATTCAAAGCAAGAAAATTCTCCATCCGGTTTAGCAGATGTGTGCTAGATGTGTGTAGGTCGCTGCAGGAAAGATGATGCAGAAAGGCAAGAGCAAATTTGACAAAGTAAATAGCATGATGTAGTAGGTCATGAGGAATACGGAGAAGTCTGTTGGGCTGAGATCACTATTCCAAGTTTGAGACATGGTAGAAGAGAAGTTCAGGGAATATTGGTTGAATGTGTGAGAGGGAAGAAAACTTGGAATGACAGGCTGCAGTTGATAGATTAAAGCCATCAGTACTGAAGACCCTTGAGAACCAAGTTGAAAAGTTAAAATTCTGTTAAATAACCATTAGCTAAGAAATATTTTGAGCTGAGAAAATTCATGACATGATAAAGCCACATTTTAAACTGACCTGTGGAGATAATTGAATGATAACTAGCTGATGAGAGGGCTTTGGGAAGGCTTTGTCCTTGAATGGGTTGTAAGTAGGAAAAGAAAGAGAAAGGAAAAGAATTTGTATTTGGCTTAGGAGTTGATCACAGAATTTGGGGAGATAGGCTAGAGAGCTGTCAGCACTTGTGGGAGGAGAAAGGGCTACACAGTCAAAACATAGTGAATGAAGCATCTTTTTAATGTATCAGCTTTTGTCAACCAACTTACTGTGTCTGTAAATCATCTCTCCTGATGGCTGCCATTTGGGCTTAATAATTGACTGATTGTACCAAATATGACTGTCCAGATAGTTGGCCTGACCCAAAAATGAACTGTTTTTTAAAAGATTTATTTATATCTGCATACAAGAACTGGGGTGTAGGCCAGACGTGTGGGGTGGCGAGAGAATTCACCAGAGACAGAGTGGGGAGCAGAACAGGAAGATCTATTGAAGTACACTGCTGAGGGGAGCAGCAGGGAGACAGGAGAGGACTGCCGCGCCATGGGGAAATCTCCCTAGCCAAGGATGGAACTCTTGCTGCAGTGGCTGCGGATAGCTTCATAGTGCTGAGACTTAACCCCTTGTGCCACCAGGGAGGCCCCCCCAATGAACTATTTTCTTCCACCTCTTACTATGGAGAATTTAGACACAAAATCAAGAGAATGTCTGTCAATGAGAACTGTGTGTTATTCTTGTTTAACCTAACCTTGCTCACCTTCCATATTTGTGTATTTAAAGCATATGCTACATATCCTATAAATTGATGCTCTTTTTTTAAAGACGTTTTTTATTGAGATAACATTGATTCACAGCACATAAGAATTTAGAGATCAAGGTTAATGGTACTCTTTTTTTTTTTTTTTTAAAGTTTAAGGAGCAGAAGATCTTCCTGTGTTGTAAGTCCCCAAACTCACGTTTACTTCCTGTTTTGAACTCTGTTCCTTTCTGTACAGTGTTGTTTTTCTCTAAAGAGAAACATATCGTTTTAAATTCCACTTTGGTGTCAAATCACTTTACTTTTCTTAGTGAAAACACTATCATATTCTCTTTCTAATCTATATGCTTGGAATTATGATAACATGTATTTAGGAGAGATAGTATGTACATATATGTTGGACAAAGAGAGAAAGAAAAAAGTAGCACCTTCATTAGCTAGGCAGAGAATGGAGCTGGTGTTTCACTGTCAGCGCAGTACAAATGGGGACAGGGAAGGCGAGCTTGTGTCAGACTAGAATTGGGGGGAGCAGTGTGAACTCTTGTCTTTTCATAGGTAGATAAGGAGCATAGTTAGGTGTATTTATTTAGTGCTGAGCATCTCGTGGACAAACTTGGCAGAAACCATGTTAACCAGTGATGAGGAAAAGCACAGTGTCACCTCCGTGGCGTTCTTGGCGAACATGCATAGGCCTGGCTAACTGGTCTCCCAAACTGAGGGGTGCTCCGCACACACCTGGTCTGTACTTTTCAGAAACGTCAAGGTCGTGAAAGACAAAGCAAAATTAAGGAACTGTTCCATATGGAGAGAGACCAGAGACATGACAGCTGTAGACAGTAGCATAAATTAGATCCTGGACATACCGTGAAGGGCATTATTGGGGCAATTGGTGAAATTTAAGTAGGGCTCATGGAGTTGATGGTAACAATGGAGCAACGTTAGCCTCCTAATTTTGCTGGTTATGCTGAGCTTCTATAGAGAGTATCTTTGTACTTGTGGATACGTGCTGGAAGTATTCAAGGGCAATGAGATATCCTGTCTTTTGTTGGAAAGAATATTAACAACTAGAGTATTTGAGTTCAATGTACAAATGCTACATTTTTTTTTGCTATCTCATAACTTGTTTCACAAAGAAGAACAAAATAAAAAATGCTTTCTCAGACCATTCATCAGAGCCATAGAAACTGCATATCTTTTCTGATGAGGAACAATGAAAAAATACTGGTAACTCTGCTGATCATACTTACTCATCAGGGTGTGGTTTATAGAGCTGATAAACGGCCTATGACTTGTTCCCAAGTACATTATTTATTATGGTCAACTTAATGGATAGTTCGATTGGCATCAGGGGTCTTCCTTGAGATACAGTTGATACAGAGTGAAGGGCTGACTCCTTTATTCACTAAATGAATTTGATGAATAGTTCTTGGGCAGATCAGTTCCTGCATCTCACTTTATCTATCAAAGAAACCAGGATAAACTATGATAGCAAAATACATTCTTTTTTTTTTTTAAAGATTTATTTTTTATTTATACATACAAGCTGGGGTACAGGCCAGAGACGTGGGGTGGCGAGAGTGTTCACCAGAGTCAGAGTGGGGAGCAGAACAGGCAGATCAGAAATACACTGCTGAGGGGAGCAGCGGGCGAGGCAGGAGAGGTCTGCCGCGCCATGTGGGATTCTCCCTGGCCGGGCATCGAACTCGCATCGCCGCTGCCAACAGCTCCACAGCTCAGCAGTTAACCGCTGCGCCACTGGGGAGGCCCCGCAAAATACAGTCTTGAAAATTTTATTGTTTGTGTGTATAAAACATTCTGTCATCGCATTTGTAATTCATGAGACGTTTTAAGGACATAAAATACAATTCTTTGGGGAGTAGGCTTGCTAATATAGTTTCAAAATACAAGCATTAAACTATCAAATACATGGTATTGCAGTGTAAAAAAAGTTCGTAAATCTCTTAGTATGTGTGTGAGGAATAATGTCTCTGATGGCCACAGAGGCCGGGAAAACTGCAGACTTGCTGGATAATCCTTGATAAGGAGGAGCATAGAGAATAGAATATCGAATATATATGTCGTGGCTATCGGGCGAACTTGTTAGACTGTCTAAGGCTGATCATAGAATACTAAGGGAGGTAGGATTGGTAGGAAGTAGCATGTTGTAATGACAGCAGATGGGAATTTAGGACTAGGGAAGACTTAGACATTTTGTGAATGCCCCTTATCCACTTAAGTGAGGTGTGGGGTGGGTGGAGTGAACCACCAGCAGATAGAAAGGGATTTTATTGGGGGCACATCCATGGTAGCAAAATACAAAAGCCAAATAGATTTAATAGGAATCAGTGAAATTAAAAGGATAGGTAATGGAGGCGGTAATAGCCACAGAACAAGAAAAAGGGAAGAACAAGCAAAAGTTTGTTTTGAAAAAGAAAAAAAAGAGATGGCGGATAATCTATGAAAGAATGGCAGGGTGTCACTGAGTGAAACTGCCCCCGTGTCTGGCATCGACCGGGCGCTTGCTCTGGCCAGACAGTGCTTGTTTCGTGCCTCACAACCGCCTTGTGAACACAGGTTTACAGATGAAGAAACTGAGTCATGAATGGTTAAATCACTTGCGAAGGTGAGCTTCCAGCACCACACAGGATTCCAGGGATTGGTAGATCTGGTAGGAGGAAAGGCAGCTTCAGTTGCTCCGTATGTTAAACTCACCTACTAGAGTTATTCATTAAGCTGAGATAATTTACAGTATTGTCTGCGGAGAATGACCTTATCACACCAATCCAAAAGGAACTACTACTATAATTAAACTGTGGGCAAAATAATGTAGGGTTTTTCAAAAAATAATACAACTAAAATTAAAGTTGTTACTGATCAATTAATGAGGCGATAATTAAACAGAAACAAGTCAACCTAGCTGATTGCAGATCAGTTCCTAATATTTCATTTTGCAACTCACATCCTTTGAGATAGATTTAATTACATTTATAACACATGCATATTTAATATAATCTTTGGTGACAAATTAACACACCTTCACCATTATATGTATAATTCCTCTTGATGTTTTTGTGATTATTTTATATATATATATGTGTGTGTATACATACATATACATATATACACACACACATATATATACACACACATGTGTGTGTGTGTATAATGGGAGAAATAAAAGACTGTTTCCAAGGTGATAGCGTTAAAAAAGAAACAGGAAAAATGGTTGTCTCTTTTTGTTTTCAGCTCATTTTCCTCTGGCAGGGCACTAGAGACAGCATAGCTATATTTTATAATAAAGTATTTTATTAAATAAAAGTGGAATAATGATATTTACCCTTTTATGTCATTTGAAGGTATAAGACTGTGTTATGGCTCATATTAAAATGTTAGGTTGTTAATTACTATAGATAAAAATGTTTGAGTTATTTTTATCATGTTTTACCTGAGAAAGAAACGTTGATGCAAGTAACTTAAGCAAAATCATTACATCTGACTAGTAGGAAAATGATGTGCTGCTTATTGTCAGCATCTTACCTTCGAGATTTTTTTTTCTAGATTTTGTGTTTCCCTTGCCAGTTCTCATTGAACAACGATAATATTAGATGGTGGAAATGCCGTGATTTAATTAACTATATGGAATCCGGATTCCTTTGTTACTGGGGAGTGTGGCTCTAAGTCACCTGTTTGGTATACAATTTAATAATCATATTTTGCTCATCATAGCTAAGAAATAAGACCTTAAGTGAACCAAGAAACATCTCTATCGCTGCAGGTCTTCTTTCTAGGTACAAATAAATATATGCTGTGAGTGTCTGCGATATACAAGCGACTATGTCGTAGTATTTAAATTACATTCACTACTTTTGCTTTTGACATGTGGGTTTAAGAGATATTCTGAGAACTGCAAGATAGTTGCTTTTATAACCTGCATCATTCATATTGCTCCTTAATTTGCTTCTATGTGGAGTAGGAGGAAGAAGGGGTTGAGTTGAAGTGTATTATTCCTGGGCTCCTTTCCAGCCTAATACTCAAAGAAGAAGCATACAGATCTTCCACTTTTCATTCAGGGTGATTATTCTTAAGATATGCTATAAAAGCCTAGGAAGGAGGCAGGAAGCAGTTATTCCTTTCTGAGAATTAGTGATAGCTGAATTGACAAATCACTTTACCCTTCAGATTGTTTTCAAAAAATAGAAGCAAGATAGAAGATCAAAGTCTTTTTAAAATAATGGAATACATTGATTTTTATCTTAGATGTAATTCTGCACAATGCTAATCTTAACATTTGAAGACAAAGAATCTAGGATTTGTGCATGACAAAAAGGACTTGTCTGGTGAATCAGAAGTGCTTCTTTGGGCCTCCCTGGTGGCGCAGTGATTAAGCGCTGCGCTGCAGCAACGACTTGAGTTTGAAGCCCAGCCGGGGAGATTCCCACATGGCGCGGCAGACCTCTCCTGCCTCTCCCGCTGCTCCCCTCAGCAGTGTATTTCCATCCATCTGCCTGTTCTGCTCCCCACTCTGTCTCTGGTGAACCCTCTCACAGCCCCACGCCTCTGGCCTGTACCCCAGTTTGTATGCATAAATAAATCTTTATAAAAAAAAAAGTGCTTCTTGCAGCCTGTGTCTTCCTAGGTTTTTATTATTTTTGGAAATGCTTTTTGGCAAATACTTTGTTTTGTAAGTTTTACATTCCTAATGGCAAAAAAAAAAAAAAAATAGCAGGTGCATACTGCAGTCGAAGATCTCATTTTCACGGTGTCACGGGGTATCGGAGGAAGCGCGCTTTTGTTCATGATGGTAAAGGATGTAAGTGATCTCTCTGAAATGTCAAATTAATTTAGGGTGTGTCCTTTCTTTTTCCCTTACGATTACGTAGATAGGAAAATTGAATGTTCCAAACAACTCATGGAAAATCTTCCACAGCAACATCATTTGTAGCAGAAATGTAGTTAATGGATTTTAATGGGATACAGAGTTACAGGTAGATCATTAAACGTGAGAAAACACTGTCTTGAAGTAGGAAAGAAATCGTGTTTTTGAACTGTTTTAAATAAAGGATAAGCTTGCAGTTGAGATGACTCTTGTGCATTCCACCCCCCACAGCCTTGCTCTGAAGAATTTGGACATATAAAGTCAGTACTTTAAATAGGGTCTAAACTTGAAATGATTACAGAATGGCGAGGCTCTTGCCTCCTTGTGCCAGAAACTGTGTACTACACATCTTTTTGAATTTACACTTTTAAAAGCAGGGGGGCCTTCGTTTGGTTGTCCTCGTCTTGCCTTTATTTCCCCTTTTTTTCTGAATTTGTAAATGATGAGCTTATGTTTACGAGGATGACCAGCCCGAGTCCTGGGAGAGTACGTGTGGGCGGACTAGTCTTGCAGGGGCCCAGGGGCCGTGGCCGGCCGGAGTGGCCAAGGCGAAAATGAGGACAAGCTGGGTAATTTGAAAGTCTGCAGTTATCCATGTTCTTCCATATCCTCTCCACTTCCTCTTTTTTTTTTTTTTTTAAAGATTTATTTATTTGAGGCCTCTCTGGTGGCGCAGCAGTTAGAGTGCTGCGCTGTGGAGCTGTTGGCAGCTCGCGATTTGAGTTCGACGCCCAGCCAGGGAGAATCCCACACGGTGCGGCAGACCTCTCCTGCCTCCCCGCTGCTCCCCTCAGCAGTGTATTTCTGATCTGCCTGTTCTGCTCCCCACTCTGTCTCTGGTGAACCCTCTCGCCGCCCCACGCCTCTGGCCTGTACCCCAGCTTGTATGCATAATTAAATCTTAAAAAAAAAGATTTATTTATTTATACCTACAAGCTGGGGTACAGGCCAGAGGGGAGGGGCCGTGTGAGGGCTCACCAGAGACAGAGTGGGGAGCAGAACAGGCAGATCGAGGGAAATACACTGCTGAAGGGAGCAGCCGGCGAGGCAGGAGAGGTCTGCCGCGCCATGTACAAATGTCCCCGGCCGGGCTTCTAACTCCCGTCGCTGCTGCGGACAGCTCCAACAGCTCAGCATTTAACTGCTGCACCACCAGGGAGGCCCTCTCCGCTTCCTCTTAACCCTTCCCCTTTGCCCTCTGTGTCTCTTTGTCATCAACAAACTCCCATGTATTCTCAGCCCTTTCTCTATATCCCCTCCCCGCCCCCCAACTGCCTTCACAGAAACCAGGAACTCATTTTTCTCTCCTATCTTCCTGCCCCTCAAGATGGGAGGTGGGATTATTCTTCTCCTAGTGTCATCCTGGACCACTGTCCCCTCCTTCTTGTGAAAAACGAACTCTTGCTCTTTGAAGCTCACAATATCAGTCTGTTCACTTCCACCCTTCATCTTGGTTCCTGGGGCTTCCCTGCCCTCTACCCCTCCCCTTGCACCTGGAGGGCAGAAACCAGGTGTGGTCTGTCTCACCCTCTTAGTTCCTCCATTAATCCTTAGACTTCTTCCCCATCCGCAAGCCCCTCTCCTTTTTCTCCACCCCTTATCCTGCTTAGTTTTCCTGGCTTATAATTATAGCCAAATGACGTCCTCAACTTCTTCATTCTTCCATCAATCCCATACTTAGGTGAACTCAGCCCCCACCTTGTGTATACCTAAGTCAAAGTACAGGAGCTGGAGAAACTCACCTGGGCCCGCTGGCCTACTACACACGCACACGCAGCACTGTAACGATTTCACGGTTTTGCTAATAAGCCCGCTCTTCTTCCTTTCCCTCACTATTTCCTGTCTCCACGTCTGGATTCCCACTTCCCGCTTTATATTGCTCTGAATTAGCCCTCTTCTCTCCTCTGCCTCAGTCTCTACCTGGTCACCTTATTTTTTACTTTTGTTTCATCTAATCCATCCTCCAAGATGTGACCAGATTGATCTTTGAAAGAGAGAAAGCTGGTAATGTCGCTCCAATCGGCGTTTCCCTTTAGAGTTTCCCTTTGCTCGCCGTTCTCTTCCAACCCCAAGTTCTTGTTTCTTGTGTTCTTCAAACTGTTTTCAAATAAGCTAATCTTCCTTGCCCCAGGCATTGTTTTTACAGGGTATTCCCTCTGGATATTCCCACCCACCCACTTGCCACTAAACTTTAATTCTGTTATTTAGATTTTAGCTTATAAATTTTCTCCTTGGACAGGCCTTCCTGGTGAGAAATAAAGACTACTTAGGGCTAGGCAGACAGCATAAAAATTGTTGAAGATGGGCCTCCCCAGTGGCACAGCGGTTGAGCGCTGTGCTGTGCAGTTGTCGGCTGCGGCCATGCGAGTTCGACACCCAGCTGGGGAGAGTCCCACATGGTGCGGCAGACCTCTCCTGCCTCACCCGCTGCTCCCCTCAGCAGTGTACTTCTGATCTGCCTGTTCTGCTCCCCACTCTATCTCTGGTGAACCCTCTCGCCGCCCCACGCCTCTGGCTTATGCCCCAGCTTGTATGTATGGATGAATAAATCTTTAAAAAAAAATTGTTGAAGATTTTGACCTTTCAGAATACACCTTTAGCAGCCAAACTATAGAAGGATTTTATGTAAAGGCATGTGATAAGGAAATAGGTACATATTTGGTCTGGAAACTGTCAGAGGTAAGGAGAGAAATAGTTTTATTGGGGGGGCATATAGAAGGTCAAATGCACATGCTGTTAAATATGGCGGTTGTCTCCATGGAAGGAAAGGACCAGCAACCACTGTATGAGATTAGCAAAGAATGACTTGGTGATGCAAGAAAATGGCTTCAGTTTTGGTAAAGAAAAGAGGATGTCCTCTGCCAGGAGTGTGGGTTAGTGTTAATATGATAATTATGTAAACTTGATGTACTTGAGTCCTAGGTCTGTTTAAACTAAAAGCATGACATTTTCTATGCTTGGTTTAGCATTTCTAAACAGATGTGTGTCTTTGTATTTTCAAAATGTAGAGCTTTTTAAATTAAAATGTTGTAGTGTTTTCATAGTGTTAGGACATTTCCATTTGTTTTGAAATCTGAAATTTTACTTGAGACTCCCAAGTACTATTTTATTTGTCACTTCACTTTTGGTCTATTTTTTTTTTATCCCTGCACTGAATTTGACTTGATAGCATTTATTGTTTGTTAAAGGAAAGATCTTAAAAATTCCAACCCCAAGCAGAGGTGCTTGAGCCAAACAAAAATACTTTTCTAATATTGGACCTCGCCACATTAGAAATCCACTAAGTGTATCTTAAATAACAGAACTTCACATACATGAAATTTTAGAAAAATGTAGAATTTTAGATCTAGAAGTGATCTAAAGTGATCTTTAGATCACAGACGTGATCTTCACCACTGCTGGTGAGATTTTCTCATTTTCAGATGGAGAGTTGAGAAAGAGAGGTTGACTGAAATGTACTGTCAAATTGGGTGTAGTTGATAGATCAGTAAATCTATAGCCAGTGAGTTTGCTCTGATAGCCACAATGTTTAAAAGGAATAGCTACTATTTAGTGTGTATGTATTAGTGAAAGGTCTAAAGTAGGTGTTGATTGCATGCTATAAAGAGAAGAAATTAGGCATTTAAAGGTCTCAGTTCAAAATTTTTTCATATATAATATGCATACAGGATGAGTGGGTTTGTGGTAAAAAGCAAGCTTCCCTTTGATCCCTGTTCCTCAACCACCTTGCTTTACATTTGTCCAGAGGTATTTTATGCATAAGAAAACACATATTTGCAGAGTTGTTTTCTTAGCAAATGATAATGTAGTATACACTCCATTCTTTTTTTTTTCAGGCATAGTTTCATATTAGTGTGTATAAAATGTCTCATTTTTTCAAAGAGACAGTAGTCCTTACATATGACAAAATACGTGTGATGCATTTTAAGGACAGATTGGCTGGGTATAAAATCAGGGGCCAGGCCTCCCTGGTGGCACAAGGGGTTAAGTCTCAGCACTATGAAGCTATCCACAGCCACTGCAGCAAGAGTTCAATTCCCCGGCCAGGGAGCTTTCCACATGGTGCAGCAGACTTCTCCTGACTCTCCCAATGCTCACCTCAGCAGTGTATTTCAGTCATTCTGCCTGTTCTGCTCCCCACTGTCTCTGATGAATTCTCTCCCTCTCCCCATACTTCTGACCTAAACCCCAGCTCTTGTATGCATTAATAAATAAATCTTTAAAAAAAAAATCAGGTGTAACATCATTTTTTTCAGCACTTTGGCCACCTTGCTTTATAGTCTTTTATGTCTTTTTTTTTTTCCCTTGAGAAATTAGACTGAAGAGCTTTTTCCTTGTTTGTGTATGGTTTCTTATTTTTGCCCAAATACCCATGTAATCCTGTTTTTATTCTTCACGTTTCATAAATGTCATCAGTCTACACATTCAAGGCTTTCTTTATTTTGCAGATTTACCCTAGCTGTGAATTTACATGTATTACTTTCTCATTACAAGCCTTTTTTGAAGAAAACTTCTATATGTTATTTGGACCCTATTTCTCCCTCCTCCATTGTCTTACATCTATTGTCTTCTTTGTAAATTCTTTTTATGTGTTTGGTCTTGACCATTTTGTTTTATATGATTTCCCAATGTCTTTTTTAGTCACATTTCTTCTATTTTTGGTACTTCTTAATGTGGCTTTCATCTCTAGAACGTTTTTCTGTCTGTCGTCTCTCTCTCTTTTTTTTTTGTTCCACCAGCTTGATTTTCATTTCTTTCTGCTGTAATATAATCTCTTCTTTGGACTTCTGTTTTTCTTCTTGTGTTCTTCTTTTTTTTTTTTTTTTTTAAAGAAGGGTCATACTTCCTATGGTTGTCTTTGAGACTGGGAAGAATTTACCTGAACTCATATGTTTCTTGACTAATTCTTTTAGTATATACTCTTAATTTACTTTTTTCTCTTTATAATTTTTTTTTGCAAATGCACAGATACAGTATCGATTATTTTCTTTTGTTATTTATCCAGTAGGTGATTTCATGCATTGGCAGCCCACGATTTTTTCTTGTTAGCCTAATACCCTCTCACCAAATATGCTATTTCCTTTACCCTAGATTTCCCTTCCCATTAGCTTTTGGCATTGAAAGGTTTGAGTAGTTCTTCATGTCATGTTCTCAGTGTCATAATAAATGTTACTTCCACTCTAGAGTTGCAACTTTAGTTATGTCTGTGTGTACACACATACACACACACACACACACACACGGTGCAGTAACAAAATTTTCAGTTATTCTTCCTCCATCTTTCTGTGGTGGTAAACTGTGGGGCAGAGAGACATCGCCTTCCTCTCCTGTGGCTTACACGGACATCTACTTTTCACTCATCTGATGAATCAGAATCTCTGTGTTTGCTCTTCAGAATGATGTTTTTGGGAAAAAGGTGCTGAGTGATTGAGGCCCGAGAAAGCACATGATGGCATTAAGAATGTTTTCTCCCCTCATTTAAAATGTGCAGGCCTGTTTCATGCTGTATGATTTGGAGTTATGATAGCTTCCTCCCTGCAGTCTATAGTGAAGTTGAAAATGCTTACTGTTTACTTATCCACCCTGGAAGGAAACTTTGTTGTCTGTTACATATTATGGTCCTCATAAGACCTCTTAGTAGGATGTTAGGTAGGGGAAGGGAGAACTTGCTAATAAACAGGTTGTGGCCTCTTTGGGCTCAAAGTGGTCTCTTTCAGGTACTGTAGTGATCCAGGTTTCTTCACTTTCCTCCAGCTTCCAATGAGTGCATGTGATGGGTCTTTGGGAGCATGTTCAGACTGGCCCCCTAACTGTAGAGCTGGGGACGAGAGCTCAGACCACCCCGTTCTTGACCGGGCATTGCTGTAAGGGCCTGGAGCAGTGTCTGTCCAGTAATGATTCATTCCACTTTGTCACCTTGCCGGGGGCCCCACACTACTTGGTGCTGAAGAGGCTGGTGCTCTCCACTGTCTTGATTACCATTTGTCTACAGTCGGGAAGTCCCCTCCACCTTACGGGTTTTATTCTGACCCAAACTTCACAACTTAGCTCTCACACAGGTAGAAGCTTCGAGATTCTCACCATGACATACTTGAATCATTCCTCTTCCTTTTTCCTCCATCCAAGCTGTGGCGTTGTTCCCACACCATGTTAGGAATTGCTGAGTCATGTGGTAGACCTACTTTTAATATTTGAAAAACCTCCATACTGTTTTCATAGGGGCTGGACCCATCTACAACATATTCCCACCACTAGGTTGACTTTTTTAATGGTATGAGGTCAGGGTCAGGGATTACTTTTTTGACCATGAATATCAGCTTCTTCCAGTGCTATTTGTTGACACACTATACTTCACCATTTAATATCTGCACATTTTGTTTGAAAATCAGCCATTTAGGTGTGGGTCTCTGCTCTCTGTTTTGTTTTTTTAATTAATACATCTGTTCTTCTAGCAGTATCTTGATGCTTTATGGGAAACCTTAAACCAAGTGATACAAGTTTTCCAAGTTTATTTTTCAAAACTGTCTTCATTATTCTCTATCCTTTGCTTTTCTATATATAATTTAGAATCAGATTATTCATTTTTACTGAAAAAGTCTACAGGAATTTCAACTGGAATTATATTGAATATACAGATCAATTTGGAAAAGAAGGCATATCTTTACACTGTCTTTTTTTTGATAAATGAAATGAATTATATCTATGACTTCTGTATATATTCCCTTTACACACACACACACACACACACACACACCCCTTACATATTTTAGGTCTCCTTTAACTTTTCATAAAAGTACTGTTTCTGATTTTTAAAAAATTAAGATTCCCCACCTGATTTCCTTTTGTTACTTACTTTTGTTAACAACTTGGTTTAGATGTAATTCACTTGCACTAAATTTACTCCATTCAAGTATACAGCCCCATGGCTTGTGTGTATTCAGAGCTGTGCAATCAGCCCACAATCCATTTTAGATCATTTCCACCATGTCAAAGAAGGGCCACCCCCACAGAGGTCACCCCTCAACCCTTCCATCCACTCATCCTTACCCCTCCCCCCAACACACACACACCCATCCTCCAGCCCAAGACAAACACTGCTCTACTTTCTGTTTGCATGGAATTTTCTATTCTGGAAATTTCATGTAAATCTGCATGACTAGCTTCTTACACTTAGCCTCTTTTCAAGATTCACTCATGTTGTAACACATTACCAGGATTTCACTGCTTTTCATTCACAAATTGTCCTCTATTGTCAGGATATAGCACATTTTGTTTTAAACATTCATTAAAAATGGTTTGTTTCAGCTTGTGGTAGTTTGATTCCTCCTCTAACATGACTGAGTGGATTGGGTTCTTTTCTCAATTCCTCCTCATATATCCTGTCAGCCTGCTGATTTGAAATTAATACCAGATAATCAAATGATTATCAGTCCAGATCTTTACAGCCTCTTTCACAACAAAACAAAACTTATAATTGGTTCTTGGGCTTTTTAAATTAATCTTTTAAATTTAGAACCCATTTCAAAGCAAGTGTTTTTAGTTTTAAAAGGTATTTTTAGTGTGTAATATTAGTAAAGGCCTACCTAATGTGAGCTTCTTTTCAAAATCTTTTATTACATAAGGAGATATGTAATATCATGGGTGGCAGGGCAAGATAGGATAATTTTTTTTAAAGATTTATTTATTTATGCATACAAGCTGGGGAGTAGGCCAGAGATGTGGGGGGTGGGTGGGAGGATTCACCAGAGATGGAATGGGGATCGACTGAAATACACTGCTGAGGGGAGCAGCGGGGAGACAGGAGAGGTCTGCTGCGCCATGTGGGTCAGCTCCTGCCCGGGGATCGAACTCGTGCTGCAGTGGCTGCAGATAGCTTCATAGTGCTGAGACTTTAACCCCTTGCGCCACCAGGGAGGCCCTAGATAGGATGATTTTTAAAGGCATCGATGCTGCTTTAATTAAAACCATAGCCACTCTGCTTCTCAGATCTTATCATATAAAGTTTTAATAGTAAATAATTTATGAGATAGTGTGATCATCTGCCCATATTTTAAAAACTCATTTAGGGCTAGAAAAATCTCCTAGGGGAGAGGGGAGAACATAGTCAGGGGCCTCCACAACAGGATTATTGGTGGTGGAGACTTTCAGGTGTTCACCATTTGCACGTTACTGCTCCCTCCACACAGACCCTTCTTTGCTGTAGTTTGCAAAGTGAAGCTCAGAGAGGTTAAATGCTCCAGCTCAGTAAACAACTCTAACTTAATAAAACAGCAGTGCCACCTGAGGCCCAAGTCAGTGTGACTCCAAAGCCATTGTTTTTTCTTCCCAGTTACTGAATTATACTAAATATACACAGGACGCTCCCTGAACCCAGAACACAAGCGAGTTCATGATGTATGTCCTGCTGATATTTCATAGCTGATGGCATATTTTTGTTTTGACACGTTATGACCACACCAGAGGAGGATTATAGAGACATAGCCTTCCATTCGGGCATATCCATCTGTAGGTATTTGAACATATATTCTTCTAAACAGCATAAATCTGTCTTTTATAGCGAGCGTCTCATGAAAGAATTAACAGATAGTGCAGGAATTTTTAGGGATCATATTATCTTGGTTCTGCTACTGGTTTATTTCAGGACTTCAACAAACTTAAATATCCCTTTGCTAAGTTATTTACTGTAGACTGAAAATAATGGTGTTTTTTTTTCCCCTATTAAAGAGTCAGGATTAGTGAGTGAAAAAGAAGAAATAACTAATAGTACTCTTTATTTTAAATTTGCTTTGATTTATTTTCTTTCAGTAACTTATTTGCTTGGAAGTTAAGCTTTTAAGAGTATCTCTGTTTCAAGATTATGGATTTTATAGATTCATTTTTTGGGTATCTTCATGAATGAAGACTTGCTGTTAGTTGTTTGCGATTGACAAAAAGATGACAGAACTTTGCAAAGTTCAAATGGACTTTTAATATGCAACTCTGAAGAATTGTGCCTAATTAGAGCTTCTGTTTAATTAAGATAACAATGCATAGTCCTTCATTAAAATTAACACTGGAAAAGTTCCTTCTCGGTCCTTGGAGAGGATATTATATGCAAGCCCTGTTGTGTGGGTTGCAAAATGTCACTGGAATTTATATGCATTACTTGTCTAATTGCAGTAAATGTAGCATGTCCAGATAGGTTTCGAGTTAGAAGGCTGTTGGTTACTTACCAGGAATCACTTGAAACCTCAGTACCAGAGGCAGCTGTGCTCAGGCCCTTCACCTCTCCCCAGAGAGGGCTGGGGAGCCTCTCGTTGGACCCTGTCTTTCATGGCGGGAGCAGTAAACATGACAGGTTGTTTGGGAGCCATCTGTTTAAAATGGCTGCTGCTTTGTATGCAGCAATGAACTTGAGATCAGTTTTCTGTCTTTCTTCATGGTAACAGTCTGATTTTGGTGTCACAACAGGTGGAAGTTGATGGGTCGAAACTGACTGTGACCAGCACGTGGAACCTGGCTTCACCCTTACTGTCTGTCAGCGTGGACGGCCTTCAGCGGACGGTCCAGGTAAGGGTTCGGATGAGTCTCCCGGAGGGCTCTGTCAAGTCCCCGCTCCTTACCCCAGCTCTGTGTGGGTAAAGCCTGCAAGAGTAGGGAGAAGCTGCATTTCCTCCATCTCAGGCATTTTATGCTGGGAAACCTTTCTTATTTTAGCAGATCTTAAGTCATATTCTGAGGAGTCAGTGTTTCCTTTTTTCAGTCCAGTCAGGAAGGTTAGTGTCTTTTATTCTGTTGTACGCAAAGTGCCCTGCAAGGTTAGAAGAGCAGGTTTTCTTTGCCATTGTGGGTTTGGGTTATAAAATAGAACTTTGTTACTTTCCCCTCCTAGCAGTGGAAATTGTGTAGGGGTAGATCTGCTGAAACGTGGGCTATCCAGCTTAACCTTCTCTGGCAAATTGATGCCTTTGAAAAGTTAGGTCATCTTAACTTGTTAAGCTTCCTGTCCCCGCAATGTGACATGCCTTGCATTTGGAGAGAAGCCTTGAAAGCCAGTTGACTGATGTCCTTTGTGATCGCTGAGGTCCATTTTAAAGTAGAAGGCCATGAAAAAAGGCTCTGCCAAGACTTCTCCCCTCAGCTGCTGGTTGAGGTTTTAGGGTCTGGGGAAAGCGAACCAAGCATCGTGACTCCCCGTAGCACTAAATGCTCACTCGCTTTTCTTTTTTATGAAAATGTCTTTGTGCTCCCTTCCCTTGATTTGACATAAGAAATTGATTTTTGAAACTTTGAGTAACCAGGAGAATCAGTGAGACTAGTCCAGGCCTGACTCGTATACACCGTAGATGCTGTGGGCCGAAACATTCCAGAAACCCCCCGGGGAATACCTGATGGCTGGACCACATTCCAGGCTCTGATTTCTGTGGGTCTAAGAACATTAAACTCTCAGCCAGGAGCCTTGAATTTTGACTTTGGTGTTGGGGTTTATCTCAGTGTATATTTTCTCTCATATTCTAATTTTGAGATAAAACACTTGCAGGCCTTTGGGGGGATATCATTGCGTCATGTCTCATCACTTAGACCCACTTACTATATCTCTAAAAAGGTGGTTTTGGACACTTGTCCCTGTTCAGCAGACTCTCTTCCACCCGTGCTGCGGTCGGGGCAGCCGAGGCTTTTGGCCTGGGTGACGCAGGATGCGTGGCTCCGGGCATGCTCTCCTGGTATTGGGTCTTGGTTTGTTCGGGGTCCTCATCACTCGGTGGCCTGCTGGCACTCTAACCTGTGGGCTCTGCACCTAAGTCAGCTGTGACTGTGTTTTTAGGTAGTCCCCAGGGATATTTTCCTTTGCGTAGGGATATTGTTCAGTAAATTCCTTTATTCTCCTAAGTTCTCTGCTTTTGTTTTATCAATTTAAAAAAAAAACCAGGTATCAGAGTGAAATACAGGACTCCACTGGGCAGACCCAGTGAGTTTTTGGCGGAGGCCTTTGCTTCCAGTTAAGTGCTTTCTCTTTGAGAGGAAACAGACTCTTGAGAGGTAAGTGACAGGCTGGGGCAAACAGGTCGTTTCCCCAAAAAAGGTGAGGAAAATTCTTCCTTACCAGAACAGATGAATTACTTCCTGTTGGCCTTAGCAGTCAGTGTTGACTGTGTTCATCGCTAGAATAAAATGTCCCAGGAGATGAGTGACACAGAAGAACTGAGTGCTGTGTACCAGGGGTAGTTCTAAGCACAGTACACAGAGCTGCTGCTTTCATCTTCACAACCTCAGTGCGGAGTAGGTGGTGGTGTTTATACTTTTGTAAATGAGGCGCTTAACGGGCTGAGAGGGCAGGAAATGACTTGCTCAAGGTCACACAGCTGATGGCGGCCGAACCCCGATGTAAGTCCGAGTGCGCCTGTTATAGGATCGATGCCCCAGAGCACCCCACCCCGCTGTGCTGAGCAGGTGGAGCCGCCCCTGCGCTGGCAGTGTGGGCGCGTCTCAGCGCCGCATGGTTCCTTCTTTACACTTGGCGGCGGGCTTCAGAGTCAGCTCGAAGACCTGTTCAGCTCCGATGGCCGGACCTGCCCACAGAGCTGACTCTGGGGGATTCGGGACGCCGCCACAGTGTGAGTGTAGCTGCTTTACACCTCTGCAGACAGAGACTCAGTGGGAGGGATGAGCAAAGCCAACTAGTAGAAGCCAAGCCCTCGAAGCCTTGTTAGTTACATCCCGTGGACTCTCCTTTCTCCCTCGGACAGTGAGGATTTGGGGCTGCGTTGTGGAGAGTGAATGGAAGGAAAATGAGACCGGAGGCAAAGTGAGGGGGTCTGAGAGGAACAAGTGGGCAAGGATTTCTTGATGCTGTTGCAGCAGCGAAGACAGAGAGTGGTAGGTGGTGAAGGAATTTGGAAGAACAGTAAGAAAGAAAACTGCGGCCTCTGAAGTGTTCTTGTTAGTGTCTCTTCCACCTGCCATCAGCCCGCGAAAATCTGTGTTAAATAAACTTGTGTCTTGTATTTTAGAAATAAATTTGTCTCATCTTTACCTTTGCTTTAAGGTTTAGATTTTATTTTATTCTAAGCCTTCATCAAATTAAGCTGTATTTATAATATAAACTTCTAAGCCCTTTGTTCAATCCACTTGAATTCCTGCCCTTCCAGCATTTGCAAAATCTATATTCTATTAGATTACATGGCTGACTGGTCTTTGTGGACACAGAATCATCATTGTTTCTGTGAGAACAAAGAAACAAGAGGGCTCCCAAGGACCCATCCAGGACAAGTATCTTGTTTATCTAGTACTTTTCTTCCCAACCAAGTAAAAGAAACGTCTTTCCTATTTGCGTCCCTTTTTGCTACTTTATACCCGCGCTGGTTAAGATTGGGACAGACAGTCGCACCTGTGGGGAGGTGTTGCTAGGTGGAGAAGAAGGTCTGCCCTGGGCTCTTCCTCATTTCCCCTTTCTCAGAGGTTTGAGCGCTCTCCCCTCAGCTGCTGTCAGTGATGACTGTCGCTTAGCTGAATACTTCCTGCTACCCCTTACACCGGTGTATCTTCCTGGCTGGTTTATGTTTTCTGACTTCATAAAGCCTTACTGTTAGGCAAAAATTCTAATAATTATTGAGAACTTTATGTACAGAGGTAGTGATGCACCTTCCTGAAGGAGACTGTATTTTTGAAATAAAATGACTTGAAGAACTGAGCGTACAAACATTGAAAACTCTTAAAGACACTTAAAGGTTCTCTTTAGACTTTTTATCGTTTTTTTAATCTTTTGGTTCATTTAATAATTAAACCAAGTTTTCATCAAAGATCACCATTCAAGAAAAATAAAGTGACATTTCATATCTCTTTTTTTGTTGGCCACCTGCCAAAAATTTTCTACTGTTTTCACTGGAAATGTGGAGTCCATCAGGAAGGATATTTATTAATAGGTCTTAGTGCTACAATCTGACAACCTAACAATCTTTCCTCATTTCTTTTGTGGCAAGACATGCTCTGGTTTCCAGATTGCCAATTTAAAGGGTATAGAATGAAACTGCATTCTCAATGCAAGTCTTGTTGGGGCCTTGCATACGATTACTTTCCTGGTAGTCACTTTAAGAGAGTAAGAACAAGCCGAATTTTTTAAAAAAGATTTATTTATTTATGCATACAAGAACTGGGGTGTAGGCCAGAGGTGTGGGGGTGGTGAGAGGATTCACCAGAGACAGAGTGGGGAGCAGAACAGGCAGATTGACTGAAATACACTGCTGAGGGGAGCGGCAGGTGAGACAAGAGAGGTCTGCTGCACCGTGTGGGAAGCACCCTGGCCGGGGATTGAATTCGTGCTGCAGCGGCTGTGGTAGCTTCATAGTGCTGAGACTTAACCCGTTGCACCACTAGGGAGACCCAACAAGCGGAATTTTATTAATCCAGTTTCTGTAACCCAGTACATTCAACATGTTAGCATCGCCCCATGAAGCAAGATAAAAGAAAATCAGGAGTGTGATTCTAGCAAGGACACACAAATGACAATACTACAGAAATTTAAGTGATGGACCAGTTAAAGGGAAATGTCATACCAACTGCTGACCAAAAATATTTGAGCTTAAAAGGAAAATGTATTACACTTGCTTCTGTATTTAAATTAAAATGAGATAAACTTTAGTTTCTCAGTCATGCTGGTCATATTGCAAGTTCTCAGTAAGTACCCACGTGGCTGGTGTTTCTGGCTTAAAAGACTCAAAAATCGCAGTGTTTATGGAAGAGAAAAGGCGCACTGGCTTTTCAAGGGCTCCCTCACGTGCCAGCTAGTTTTGATGTTTATCATTTAAAATTAGGAGTTGACGGGGTAGCTCCATTTTTAAGTAAAAGATGAACTTATCACCTAGTTGACAGTTTCTACATCTTAATTTCAAAGTGTAAAAAATTGGGACTGTTGTTAAAAAGTGGAATGATTTCCTGCCTGTAGCTTATAATTAAAGTGTTGAAACGAAACAAAAGCCTTGTTGTATGCTGTTGCGTGTGAGTTGCTGTTTCTTCAGGCACCCAGAAACCTTCTGAGCGTGGAACACGCTAGATGCACAGAACATTGTTTTATTATTACTATGACTGTTCTGTTCCTGCGAAGCCATTTTCTTTTTTTAAACCTTGAGAGAGGTTCTTCAATTTGACTTCGAAAAACTCAAGATAGTTTTCCATTTCTTACAGTGCGTTTTGTCTGCTGGCCTTTAATACACTGCTTCTGGTTAGTGTTCTGCATACTGGATTTTCATTTTGCATAGTCCTGTTGTTTGAGCATTGGCAAGTGGTGCCGGCTCACTGTATCGGCCCACTCCTTTGTGTGCGTGATTTCTCCTTCCCACCTGCTCACAGCGGGTTGTCCACAGGCCTGAAGAGTAACTAAATACTTTCGAAAATATCCTGAGATCCTGCTAAGGTCCAGCAATTTCTGCATTTGTGTGTGGGGAAGCTATTCATGATGTACCTTGGAGGGCTTTTTTCTTTTTATTTCTCATATTCTTGCTTAAATATTTTCAGGAGGAGATAATTTTATTATAAATAGCAGGACAAAGCAGATGGCAGCATGATTGCATTCTACACTGAATAGGTCACTGATAGGTAGCTAAGTGGAACTTTCTGTGTTAAAGCAGACAAATTTGAAATAGCATCACAAGAATCTCATGGTATTTCCTTACAGAAGACCCGATTAACGGATTACTTGTGAATCGATTGCAGTATCTGATGGATCATATAACTTACATGCTCAGTAGGACTGTCCGGCATCGAATTTTTCTTTTCTTTTTTTCAGTGATTTATTTATTGATGCATACAAGAGCTGGGGTGTAGGACAGAGGTGTGGGGTGGTAAGAGGATTCCCCAGAGACAGAGTGGGGAGCAGAACAGGTGGATCAACTGAAATCCACTGCTGAGGGGAGCAGCGGGGAGACAGGAGAGGTCTGCTGCGCCACGTGGGAAGCTCCCTGGCTGAGGATCAAACTCATGCCAGAATGGCTCTGGATAACTTCACAGTGCTGAGACTCAACCCCTTGCACCAGCAGGGAGGCCCCTGGCATCGAATTTTATACTTAGATGTTTACATAGTGCAGAAGTTTGTGTAATCTAGAATGTTTTACGAGCCCATGGATATGGTCAAAGAGATGTCACCTTGCCTGCACAGTGCTCGCTCTGCCGTGTTTCCAAATGCTTGTCCACACGGACTTTGAATAGATCTTTTTTTTCAATTTCACCTTAATTTTCTGTTTTTGAAGAAAATGAAATGATTTTCAGTCCATTTAAGAAAGAAGTTAAAAATAAGTTATTTTCCTTTTTCAGTTTTATAGATTCAGGAACTCCAAACCTTTGAAAACAGATTTTAACTTTCATCTAATAAATGTGTACAGATGCTAAAATAAATATTTTAATATTATTTTGCTAAGAAAATTAAGTGAAGCCGCTTACATTTTTTGCTTGTCCTTTGCCAGTTCTCCCCAAAAAGTGGGCTTGGAAGTAATCATCTTATGTTTCTAGTCCCCAAAATGTTTTCCGTGTTTTAGATTTTGCCCCACCCCAACCCTCTCTAGAAGTTATTTTGTGCGAGAAGCACGTGATTACTCTAGAGTCCTCAAATGCAAAATGAAACCCGCTATTTGGGATGTATAGCATATATAAATATATATCTTAGAATAAGTAGAGGTTGGTGTTTTTTCTAAAGAAGTAGGAAATGAGAGAGTAATTATTAACCATCTCCTCTTCACGTTCCTGAAAACATCAATTACAGTTACACATCTTAGAAACAAACCCACCCATAGAACAGAAATAACTCCTTTCACTATGCTTCAAAAAGTTAATTACAATTTTACAGCTGGGATGTATTTATAATTATAATTTGAAAATTAGTTTTGATAGAGGCCTACCTGCTTTTGTAATGTAGTTCCAGAGACTAGCTGCTTGCTTGTCAGACAGCCATTGCTTTATGTTTTGGAGTTGCTTTTAAAAATTTCACGTAGGGGCCTCCCTGGTGGCGCAGCAGTTAAGCGTTGCGCTGTGGAGCTGCCGGCAGCAGCAACACAAGTTCGATGCCCAGCCGGGGAGATTCCCACATAGTGCGGCAGACCTCTCCTGCCTCGCCCGCTGCTTCCCTCAGCAGTGTGTTTCCGTCGGTCTGCCTGTTCTGCTCCCCACTCTGTCTCTGGTGAACTCTCTCGCCGCCCCACGCCTCTGGCCTGTACCCCAGCTTAAGTAAATAAATCTTTAAAAAAATTTTTTTCACATAATGGGAAAGTATCTTCTGATCCTCCCGCGCCCACCCCATGCACCCACACCGGGCACACTTTTTTCTCCTCTGTTATCTCTTAACTAGAAAGTTGTATTTTGGTGGCTTCCATGAGAAGTGAATGTTGAATAGTACAAACACCGATTGTAGTAAATGTGGAAAATAAGACAGGCAGTTGCAGCGAAGACTGGTAAGACAAATCCCATAGTAATGACCTTTGAAGCCTGTTACCAAGTTGGAAATCAGCGAGGGAAAAAGAAAGCTATTCGTATTGCTTCCTCTTACTGGTCAATGAGATTCCTTTTAAAGATGAGATTGCCTGATTTTATTATTCTAGAAAGATATTGTTCAAATGTTTGATTTGCTGTTTTGTGACTGCTTTTACTTTGTTTGTGTTTGGCTAGTTTTGTGTGAACTTGATCCTAACAGTCTAACAAAGACTTTGTTAACAATGCTTTACTTCTTACCTGTTCTTTAATGAAGAAAGTATATTTTTTAAGTGTTGGAGCAGACTGTCAGAGTAAGAAAAGGAGGTTTTGATCTTGCTATGAAGATAGGGGATGAGGTAAAATATTTGGAGAAATTATTTTAATAGGAGTTGACTATGTTTCATAAAATTGTTTTTATTTTACCTGTTGTTACTAGCTTATCTGGGGAAGGTCATATCTGTTGCTGCTTGCCTCGCATTCATCGCAGGCCTTGAGTGCTGTGTTCTTTGTGGATTCTGAAGCCTAGTTGTCTTAATCCTAGATTGCAGGAAAAGTATATATTCCTGTGTCCTTGTAGAAGTAAGTGCCAGTTTTAAGGAGTTTTATTTCCATATTCTCCATTACATCAATCCCTATTGCTGATATATGTTAGGTTGTGGCTTCTTCCTTCCTTCTCTCTCTATTTATATGTGTATGTATATATGTACATATATACATATATAGATAATATAACCTGTTTTTAAATTGAATGCAAAGTGAAAAACAACTTAAATTTGTGATTTACATGTTCATTGACATAGTTTGTATTCTTAATCTAAAAATCTAAGTTTGAAAACCTATTTCCATTGCACATATTGCAAAATTGCTTCTGTTTGGCAATCAGTCTAACCTTTTATAAGTAGGGAAAAGGAATGATATATATAACGATATATATATATATATATACACACACACACACGAGATATATATATATATACACATGATTGATATATATATATATATATATATATATATATATATATATATAAATATTTAGCTTCTCTTTTATAGAAGGTCATGCCAAATATGATGTAGGCAGTGTTCTAGTCTCTGAAGACACACTGATGACCAAGACTTATATAGCACTAGGGGGATGTAGATACTGAACAGGGAAACATATACTAAAGTAATAATTAGTACTGAGATGTTTAATGAAGACTGTAAGACAGGATAATTGAGAATGATGAAAGGGCCTCCCTGGTGGCGCAGCGGTTAGGCGCTGCGCTGTGGAGCTGTCCGCGTGGTGAGGCGAGTTCGACACCCGGCTGGGGAGATTCCCACATGGCGCAGCAGACTCTCCTGCCTCGCCCGCTGCTCCCCTCCGCAGTGTGTTTCCATCGATCTGCCTGTTCTGCTACCCACTCTGTCTCTGGTGAGCCCTCTCACTGCCTCACGCCTCTGGTCTGTACCCCAGCTTGTATGCATAAATAAATAAATGTTTTTTTTTAAAGTGATGAAAGAAGGTAACTTTAGCAAGAAGTAACTCTGAGTGGCTAACACTGAGTTAAGACCTATGAGATAGGGGACAGCAGTGCAAAAATCTGGGGGAAGAAAGTCCCAATAAAAGGAATGGCAAGTGCAAAGGCCCTGTGGCAGGAACAGGCTTGGTGTGTGGTGGCCAGAGGAACTCATGTGTTGAATGCAGCTAGGAGAATGGAAAAAAATAGGTGAAGACCAGCTCATGTAGACTTTATAGGTCAAAGAATTTATTCAACTGCTATTGTGAAACTTTTGAAGAGTTTTGGCAGGATGATATGATGTGATCTAAAATCACTGTTGTGAGGAGAATGGACCACAGGGGGCCAGTTGTGGGGATGGGGAAATTATAAGACTATCCAGGAGAGAAGTGCTGATGACTTCAACCAGGAATTCACCAAGCCCACCCCACCACCAATGTTGTATAGATCACAAGTGAGAGGTTTTTGCAGTTTTAAATAGTTGAAAAAAAAATGTTTAAATAATGTTTATTGTGATACATGAAAAGTATATGAGAGACAAATCTGTTTTTTTCTGTTTGTGCTAACTTTTGGGATTCTTGTTGTTAGGAAGAAACTTAAAAAGCCTTGATTTTCCCTAGTACACACCAGTCAGTGACTTAACGGTGGTGGCTTTATTGTGATTTTTTTTGAATTCAGGACCAGTACTGAAATTTTTGTGAATAAGAAGAACTGCTCTCAACCACTATTATCAAACACCAAATGGCTTTGGAAATTAGCTTATACTGCAGACTTGATGTTTCTTAATGAATTCGGTCTGAAATTGTAAGACAAAGCAGAGCTTACTTGCAAAATTTATACTGCGGTAAAGTCATTTTAACAACTGACATTTGAATCACAAATAATGTTAAGTTGCTTTCTACACTTCCCAGGCTGAAAAAATTAAAACAAGAAGTGATCTATAGTTTCAGCAGTATTTTTCAAATCTTAATGCAAGAGCAAAAGGAAGTTTCCATTAAAAAAAAAATTGACCTCCATAATTGAACATCTTCTGCCTAAACTTCAATTGAAAGTGATTAAACTGCAGTGTAATGTTAGGCTAAAGGCAAATCTCAAGAGAAAAATCTTAACAAAATTCTGTAAATGTCTTCCAAGCAGTTAATTTGCTCAAATGCCTACAAATTGATGTTGAAATTTGGCAGTACCTATCTATCTGTGGGGAAAAAAGCATTTAAAACATGAAATGAGTAAAATCTTATTAGAGATCAGCATTAACAGATGCATGCTTACCGTTGGCTTTAATAATAGTGAACACTAATTTTGAGCTCCAATTAAACAAAATTTTATCCCTAAAGAAATGAATTCCATTCTCATTGTTAGTAATCCATTATTGCAGAATAAATTGTGCTTAATATATTTTGAATATTGTAAAAAAAAAAGATTTGTGAAAGTTTGTTTTCCTTCTTGTATGTATAAGTAACTGTGTAATACTGTAAGTTGCTTGTAATAGCTTCTGGGCTCACAAAGCCAAAAAGATTTTTTTTTAATATTTTTATTGTTATTTATGTCTTTTACATTTTGTATTCCCTTTGGGTAGCCCACCACCAATTCACCTGTGATCCATCTCCATGGTCCCTTGTGGTCTTTTCTGTTCCGTTTTGTGCCCTTATCCTCCCCTCCCCCGCCACCCCCCCCTCCAGTGTCTCTCTCCTATTGGGTTTCCTTATAGTCCTGTTATAAGTGAAACCTTTCGATATTTTTCTTTTTCTTTCTGGCTTATTTCACTGAGTATGATCCCCTCTAATTGCATCCATGTCGCTGCAAATTGCATGTGTTTATCTTCTTTCCATGCTGAATAGTATTCCATTGTGTATATGTACCACATCTTCTTGATCCAATCATCTATTTTTGGACATCTGGGTTGCTTCCGTACCTTTGCTATTGTGAACAGTGCTGCAATGAACATACGGGTGCATGTATCCTTTCGGATTAGTGTTCTTGTGTCCTTTGGGTAAATTCCCAAAAGTAGTATTGCTGGGTCATACGGAAGCTCCATGTTGAACAGTTTGAGGAATTGCCATACGGCTTTCCATAGTGGTTGGACCAGTTCACATTCCCACCAGCAGTGTAGAAGAGTTCCTTTTTCTCCACATCCTTTCCAGCATTTGTTTTTGCCTATATTTTTAATGTGTGCCATCCTCACAGGTATGAGGTGGTATCTCATAGTGGTTTTGATTTGCATTTCCTTAATTATAAGTGATGTTGAGCATTTTTTCATGTATCTGTTGGCCATTTGCTTTTCTTTTGGAGAAGTGCCTTTTGAGCTCTTCTGCCCATTTTTGACTGGGTTACCAAAGCCAAAAAGATTTACTAGATGACCTTTTGCAGAAAAAGTTTGGCCACCCTTGGTTTAGACTGAGACTGTCAATAGTGGAGATAGTAAGAATGAACTAATTTGACACATTTAAGAAGGAAGACAGAAAAGATGAGTCAGATTCTAGGTATGAAAGGTACTAAGAAATAAAGGTGAGCATCTAAGTGAGTGATAGTTTTATTTACTGAGGTCAGAAGGTGGGTGGGTGGGGACAGGAGCTGGTTTGGGGAGGCAAATCAAAAATTCTTTTTGGACGTAGTAGATTTAATGTGTGCATGAGATATCAAAGTGTTGATGTCCAGCTAACAATTTACTGTATTAATCTTGATCCCAGGGGACAAATGGGAGTTGAAAACATAAATTTGATAGTTACAAGCATATAAGTTATTTCTAATAGCATGCATCTGCCACATAAAAAAGATTTAAATTGGACCCTTACACCATATATAAAAATTAACTCAAAATGTATTAAAATCAGTCACAAAAAGACAGTCTGTTAATCCACTCCTGCAAGATGTCCAAAGTAGTCAAATTCATGGAAATAGACAGTAGAATGGTGGTTACCAGCATTTGGGGGAAGGGGAGAAAAAGGATCTGCTTAATGGGTATAGAATTTCAGATAACAAGATGAAAAAGTTCTTGGTCTGTTTTGCAACAATGTCAATACACTTAACACTATTGAACTATACACTTAAATATGGTTAAAATGGTAAATTTTATGTCTGTTGCCACAATAAAAGAAAAATCCTGTTGAAAGTCACAAAAGCCAAAGCAATTTTTGAAAAGAATCACAAAGTTGGAAGACTTATACAACCTGTTTTCAAGACTAACTCTGGAATCGTCCTATCAGGACAGTGTGGTATGGGAAATTGCTGGGCGAGCAGGAGATCTGAATAGAGCTTAGGAGTAGCTCTTGGTACAGGTGTTCTGTTGGTTTTGGGCAACAGCGCTAAGGAATTCAGTGGGAAATTCTCTTAAACAAATGATCCTGAAACAACTGAATATCCATTTGGGGGAAAGACGTATCAGTGGTTGCCCAGAGACCGAGGCCGAGGTTGGCCTACAAAAGGGCAAGAAGACATTTTTGCAAGTGACGGAAGCCTTCTATATCTGATTCTGCTGGGTTTTTTTTTTTTTTTTTGGTTGTTCTTTACAACTGTCAAAAATCATTGACTTAGGGCCTCCCTGGTGGCGCAGTGGTTGAGCGGTGCGCTGTGGAGCTGTCGGCAGCGTGCGATGTGAGTTCGACGCCCGGCCGGGGAGTGTCCTACATGGTGCGGCAGACCTCTTCTGCCTCGCCGGCTGCTCCCCTCAGCAGCGTATTTCTGATCTGCCTGTTCTGCTCCCCGCTCTGTCTCTGGTGAGCCCTCTCGCCGCCCCACGCCTCTGGCCTGTACCCCAGCTTGTATGTATAAGTAAATAAATCTTTTTTTAAAAAATCATTGACTTCTGTACTGAATACGGATTTTTATATACAATTAGACTTACTTGAAGCTGATTTTTTTTTTACGTGGCTATTGAGGGGTGGGAGAAAGAGAAGCATGGATCTGGGTGGAATTACACGGCGGAAGAAGGTAGATGGAAAAGACAAGTGGACCGAGGACTGGTTGGGGTGCTCCAGAAGTTAGAAATTGAATGAAGAGGCAAAGCTAGCAAGAAGGCTAAGGAAGTGCTGCCGAGGAGGAAGGAGAGAAAGCTGGAGTGTGTGGAGCCCTTGAAATCAGTGAGTGAGGTGTTCAGGGAAGGGGATCGTCAACTCGTGATAGTGTTGATGAATTAGGTGAGGACAAGACAGACCAATAAATAAGAAAAACCGGAAGTGGTAGTCACCTTGACCAGAATGCTTACCGATGACCGATAATGGCAAACACCACGTGGACGCGGGTTTAAAGGAGAATGGAAAATGAAGTGGAAGCCACAGGCAACTGTTCAAGGTGTCTTGCTTTAAAGGGAGAAGAAGACATGGGCTAGTAACTTGAGGGAAATGTTGATGGAAATTTCTGTTCCCTGCATTTAATTTGTTGAAGAAGCCCTATCACTTGTCCTGTAGAATGTTCCATTGTTGGGATTTAGGTAATAGCAATCGTAGTTTTTCCCCACGCTGCACTGCCCCCTTTTCTTCCCTTAAATTATTTGGATCTAGTGATTGGTCAGGTTGAGGTTCCATTATCTTAGGCCAGACTGAGTCACAGGTGGTGTGGGGCCTCGTAAGAGGCGTTCCTGTCGGGTCGAACCTCTCATTGTGATGTTCTAACTTTGCTGTTGGATCTTCTGTTACCTGGATTAACTCTTTAAAGAGAAACTCTGCCTCAACTACTTCTTGGGTTACCCAGAAGTACAGTTTGCAGAGGAAAGAAGGCAAATGCTTTTCTTAATAGTTCTCAAAATAGTTAGTTTTCTATTATTCTTGAAAGGTGACCAAATGAGAGTGTTTTGGCTTTTTTTTTTTTTAAAGGATTTATTTATTTATGCATACAAGAACTGGGATGTAGGCCAGAGGTGTGGGGTGGTGAGAGGATTCACCAGGGACAGTGGGGAGCAGAACAGGTGGCTCTACTAAAGTACACTGATGAAGGGAGCAGCGGGCGAGGCAGGAGAGGTCTGCTGCACCATGTGGGAAGCTCCCTGGCTGGGGATCGAACTCATGCTGCAGTGATTGCAGACAGCTTCATAGTGCTGAGACTTAACCCGTTGCGCCATCAGGGAGGCCCCATTTTTATCCATTTTGAATTTGTAGATTTAAACCCACTTGATAGACTTTATGGTGTTGCAGTTCTCATCCTTACTAACAGTCAGTTGTCCCAGGGAGTTTCTTCAGGTTGTCTCCTGAGTCCTTTGACATGGTCCTCATCTTTGATAACTCCTTTGCTTTCTGATGTGACAAGACAGAGCAACCTCATTTCTGCCCCAGACCTGGAATCAGCCATTTTTCCAAGAAGCATTGAGCGCCAAGTGGTATTTATGGAAAACCACTGGGGAGCTAGAGATGTTTGATGCCACTTGGCCTTTTCAGCGTTTCTGAAACTGTGTCACCTCTGCTGATTCCCAGACTCCAGGAACCACACTTGTCCATCAGAAATTTTCTCACTCAGAAGAGCTTGGCCTTCTGCTCTAGAATTAGAATGTTTCCTTTTTCAGTAGTACATAACCAGAGTTTTCGTGCATCTTCATTCTTTTTGTTTCTTAATTGCTGGCAGAGCTATACCTTGTCTTGCTCCCAGTTGTTTGGATCATCAAAAAATTCTTCTAGTCCTTTCCTTGGCAAAGTGGAATAAAGTAAAAAAAAGTGAAAAGTTGTAACTTAGTTGATTTTTAGGCAACAAAGTAAGGGTAAACCTGCCACCTGCGCCAGAGGGGCCCGAAGGGTTTTTAACAACCTGGAAACTGTCTGGGTGACTTAGAGTCTTCTACAAAGAATATCAAACTGTACCAGTCTACTTCCCATCTGTATGATTTTGTCTATTCCTAACATTTCATATTAAATGGAATCATTTAACATGTGATCCTTGGTGACTGACTCCTATGTAGTATGTTTTGGCACTTTCTTTTTTGTGGTCAAGTGATATTCCTTTGTATGAATACGAATGTGCCATAGTTTGTATATTCATTCATAGTGGATGGACATTTGGGATATTTGGCTGTGGGGCATATTGCTGCCTTGAATGTCCCTGCACACTTTTTTGTGTGGATTGTGCATTCATTTTACACTTTTTTTTCCAGTGTCTTTCTCGAGAAGCCGGTGGAAGCATGAACATTCAGTTTCTTGGTACAGTGGTAAGTAAGAAAGAATTATTACTTTATTCTCTTAATTTACAGAGAAAAAGTGTTTGCCTGCTTCAGCTTCATGTTTGAATCTGTTTACATCATGGTTTTGTTTTGCTGTTAAATGAGAGGTCTTTGTATAAGAAGTGGGTTCTTTACTGTGTTAGAGAAATTTCCATGATAGAATAATTTTGGTTTCTCTTAATGCCAAAGATAATAGTTTAAAAAAATATTTGTGGTTTGTTGAGTGTTTTAAGTACTTTTTCTACTGGAGGTTTTCTCCCTGTTCTTACAATAAAAATGAGAACATGTTATATAATGATGTTTTTTAAAAGAATGTTCTTAATTCTTAAAAAAAATTTTAATTTTCCTTCTAGCTTTCCCTTTTAGTTCCTTCAGACCTGTGTTTCTAATGAAATTAAATCATAATTTTATGTCTTAAATTTTTCCACTTACGATCCTATTAATCATTTTCCATATGATGTAAAATATCTATAAGCATCATTTTTAATGGAGGTATAGTTAACATTCTGCTGATTTAATATGGTTTATTTATCCATGAATCTCACTATTAAGTTTTTGGGGTGCCAGTGAACAACTTCATGTGTTTTATTTTTTTGATGCTTGGGTTATTTTCAAACGTGCAGAATTTAAAAAATATATACATGTAAGATGCAGTTCCTCAGAAATAGAGTCAAAACCATAAATCATGAGTGGTGTCTCTTAGTACAATGCTGCCACCATGTATTATACCACTTTGTATAATAATCTGGTATTAGCTGTAATTTTCAGAGGTATTTAACTCTATCTGGTGAAAAAAGATTTCCTTTATATTCATTATTATTTATACGTACAAGTTAGTGATTATATTAGTGATATTAGTTACTTTAATTTTCAAAATAACTGTTGAAGAAGGTAAGTTACTGTTTTAATTAGCATCTTTCTGTTTATTGCTATTGCATTTGAATGTGTTCATTTGCTGGGTGTCGTTTCTAATCTGGGAGATGTATGTAGGTCTCTGTGGGTACCTTGTTAAGGCTGTAGTGCACACTGGGTAATTTCGATGGCTGTGAGAGCTTCAGGAGACTGTCAGGACAGGCCTGTGGCTCGGGTCCAGCACAGAGACACTGCAGCCTCTGTGGCAGCTTCAGCATCCGTGAGTGCGCTTATCCAGGCTCTGCAGTTTCTGAGTGCGCGGGGCTGGGGGCTTATGCAGTAGGGACATATGTCACAGTATATGTATGTCCTGTAACTGCTGAACCGGAAACGTGTGCCCGCTCTTATTTTTCTGATTAATAGTATTATATGCTTATCGTGAAAAAGTTAAATATGGAAATGGATATCCTAAAAATCATTAGAATTCTCAGAGGAACAACCACCAAGATATGTGTGTGTGTGTGTATGTGTGTGTCCGTAGGGCTGTGTACATACATGTGTATATTTAGAGAGACAGAAAGGGCAGGTGCAGACTAAGGAAGAGAAAGAGATTGTTACTTTAGGTGACTGGTTCATGTGATTGTGGAAGTACACGCTGACTCTGCAGGGCAGGCCAGGGAGAGTCAGTGCGAGTCAGAAGTGTGCCTGCAGAATTCCTTCTTGGGTGGGAGCTCTGTCTTTTACTTCAGCTGGTTAAATGATACTCACCCACTTTAGAGTAGTCTTAACTAACGGCTGCTAATTTGAATGTTAAATTCATCTAAAAATGGGGGGCCTCCCTGGTGGCACAGGGGTTAAAGTCTCAGCGCTATCAAATTATCACCAGCCACTGCAGCACGAGTTCGATCCCCGGCCAGGGAGCTTCCCACATGGCGCAGCAGACCTATCCTGAGTCGCCCGCTGCTCCCCTCAGCAGTGTATTTCAGTAGATCTGCCTGTCCTGCTCCCCACTCTGTCTCTGGTGAATCCTCTCACCTCCCGCACCTCTGGCTGACACCCCAGCTCTTTTATGCATTTAAAAAAAAAATCTTAAAAAATTCATCTAAAAATATCTTCACAGAGGCATCTAGAGTAATATTCAATAACTGGGCCTAGACAAGTTAATACATAAAATTAACGTTAACAGATGTGACCCTCCTGTCCCCTAAAGGTATTTAAGTTACTAACTGTCACCATATTCTTCCCAAAATAGAAGGGCTCGTCTTTTCATGCACTGTCAGTCGTCTCTCCACGTCAGTGCCTAGAGGGCCATGCCGTTCTTTTTACTGGCTCCTGGGAATCACGTGTGAGTATATTTCTCTTGCTCAGTGCTGTGCAAGCAGGAAAGGGCATTTCTGCCATCCCTGCCCCTGGATGTCTCTCCTGGGATTTTAATAGGTGATGCCCAGCCATCGTATATTGGAAACTGAGCTCCCGCTAGTCAGAGTCCACAAAAAAAAACAGAGAATGTTTCTCCTGTAATTTTTCCTGTAGATGGCACTTTGGGCCCCAACCTTGTATTTTCAGCTTCCTCTCCCGTTGCCCCCTCCTGGACAGGGTGAGTAGACTGGCCAGTGGAGAGATGACTTCCGTTCCTCTGACTCATAACGCAGGTTTGACTTGGCTGTATGAGCAAATTCAGCACTTCCCTTGGCAGTTTTAGTCTGTGTCACTGTAGAAAATAGAACTCTGGGTGCTTCCTGGGCTACCACTGCACACGACCACAAGGTGGCTGGCTTTATACACAAGGATTTGTCCTCTTGTGGTTCAGGAGACCAGAGATCTGAAATGTGGGGTGTGGGCAGGTTCGGCTTTCTGGGGGCTCTCAGGGTCATCATGCTTTGCAGCACTGGGCATTCTGCATTCATCCTCACATGACTTTTTTTAAAAAAAGATTTATAAAAATTGATTTAATTATGCATACAAGAGCCGGGGTGTAGGCCAGAAGTATGTGTGTGGGGGGGGGTGTATGAGAGGTTTCACCAGAGACAGAGTGGGAAGCAGAACAGGCTTCAGCAGATCTACTGAAATACACTGCTGAGGGGAGCAGCGGGGAGACAGGAGAGGTCTGCTGTGCCATGTGAGAAGCTCCCTGGCCGGGGTTCCAACTCTTGCTGCAGTGGCTGTGGTAGCTTCATAGTGCTGAGACTTAACCCCTGTGCCCCCAGGGAGGCCCCATTCACATGACTTTTTGCCCTGTGCCTGCGTATTCATTCCTGGAAGCCCAAGGCCCCAGTCGTTGGATTTAGGGCCCGCCCTTATCACTTAGACCACATCTTAACTCAGTTCATCTACAAAGACCCTATGTCCAAATTAGGCACATCCAGAAATTTCAAGTAAACGTGAATTCCGAGGGTAACACAGTTAGACCCACCATATTCGACATGTATGAAAAGTTAAAAGAGCAGCTTAGGCGATTTACCTGAAAACAGAATGTATATATCATGTCTGTCACAACCAGCCATATCATGTTAATACTAAATAGGGTGCAGCCATTTGTTTTTCCAAGTGTTTTCCTAACGGTTGCCGTCACCCTTGCCCTCCCTGTCCAGGCGAGCTGAAAGGCTGGTGAGGGCTGTTCCTCTTTTCCGGAAGACAAAAGCGAGCACAGAGCTCGGGACTGGCGGGACCAGGCTGCACCGCCCGGTCCCCCTGGCCCCTGGGTGGAGCTGTGCGCCTTCAGGGTGCCTTGGGAACTTTGTTTTGCCCAGCAGGCCTTGCAGCAACTGCTAAGCACAACTGTGTCAGTCACCTCAAGCTGCTATGACAAAGACCAGACTGACAGGCTTAAAAAAGAGACACTTCTGTGTGTCTTGGGGTCGTGAGGTTGAGAAGTTCAAGATTGAGGTGCCAGCTGATTTGCTTCCTGGAGAGGGTTCTCTTCCTGGCTTGTAGCTGTATCCTCACAAAGAGAGAAGGCAGAGAGAGCAAGAGGGGAAAAGAGGGAGAAGGAGAAAAGAGAAGGGGGGAGGGAGAGAGGGAGGGAGGGAGGGAGGGAGGCAGGCCTTACATGGATACTGAGCCATCATCAGGCCCCACTCTTGAAACCTCATCTAGACCTGTTTCCTAAAGGCCCCATCTCCCAAAGCTGTGACCTTGTGGGGGCGGGGGGCTCGGCCTGTGAGCGATGTGTGCAGAAACACAGTTAGTCCAGAATATATACTGGTTGGTAAGCTGCATTTCAGCATTTTTCTAGGAACCTGGGCCTATCACAAATGGACATTGTCCACATCCTATTTGTTTTGTTTGCATATTTTTGGTGAAGTCGTGAGTTTGCGTACAGCAGATAGCACAGGGTCACAAAGAAGTAGAAGAAACCCAGTGTTTTACTTAACCAGAATTTCCTATTTGAAGTTTGCGTCACAATAAAGATTAATATTTCATTGTTACTTGAGAAGACAGAAGTTTATTCCCAGTTTTGATACCGTATTCATAATTTATATTTAATTTTTAAAGCACCACAATATTAATGCAAACATATCTCAGTAACACTTACTTTTTTTTCTTGTAAAGACAATGCATGCGTGTTGCCCAAAAGAGGAATAAGCTTAGACTACACTGAACAGCTTCTTCATAGCTGTGCAGCTGGCATTTACCCAAGGACTCTCAAGGAACTATCAAATTATATGTCATTGACGCTTAGCCAGAGATCTTAATGAAACCAAATCGTACTGAAGTTCTTAAACTAATTTAAATCTCAAATTGTACATTTTAAATTAAGTTTTTATTGATAATAAATATACTTTATTTCTTATTAGCCGTGAAAGCTTGAGTGATAATATCAGTGGAATAAACATGTTTTACAAAGATTTACCATTAAGAATGATATTAATATGACCCTCGATACACGAGCACAATTAGATTTCAAAGTAGGCATTTACGAAGTAACAGCGATTAATGACAACCATCGAAAACAATTTTGAACTCCATCAGTTTAACTCAGGAGGGTAAACTTAATATGATAATTCATCTAGTTGAATTGTATCAGCTTAGCAGGAAAGTATGTAAATATGTGACCCTTACCTAGCTTCTCAATGGGTGCTGTGCTGATAGATTTATCAGTTCCATTAAAGAACTTTGGGGAACTTTGGAATTTCAGCAATTGTTCCCTTGGAGGCTGAAAACCCAACCTGATCTCATACTGGGACCATTCTGGTCTGCATATTTCCATAATTTGCCTTCGCTACTAATATGACAGCAAGACACAAATAACTGTTTCTAATAATATCAGATGGAGTTGTGGAGGACAGCATTTTAATGTAGTAAAAGACCTCCCCATGGGGTTGTTATTGCTACTATAGAACAGCAGCCACGCAGTTGCCACTGTAGTCTCTTAATTGATTCGTTTAATTAGCAAGAGCTGAAGCTTAGGCTGTATCTTGCCATCTGATATCACAGGGCCCAACATTTGCCTCATTCTCCTTTACAGATATACAAACACCATCAAGAACTTCTCCATCTTCTAGAATCTCACTTAGGGATATGGAACTGTAATAGAGTAAACTCCCATTTGTTTAAAATCTCAATACTTGGAAAATGAAAAGGAGCTGTGTTATCTCTGTTTTTCTCTATTCAGTATTCTTTTGCGAAGTAAATAATGCCGTGCCCTTTGGTTATCATGGTTTTCCGAAAATAGACTTTCCGAGAACTTCTCAGTCTTCCAGCCTTCATCACCCAGGAAGCAGATCGCCCCCCACTCCTCTCTAATCTCCTTTTACCCTTTTCTGCCTTCTCTGCCCTCCCTCTCTCTGTCTCAGTTGGTTTTCAGGACTGTGGGGTCGCTTGCACCCTGTGGCCCAGGCGCCCTCTTGGCCTCCCTGAGTCCACAGACTTAAGTCTTTCCTCTCGGGCTCACCCCCTGGCAGGTCCGCTGGCTGCCCCTTGGGACTTGCCCACCCAACCCCAGCTGCACTGGTCCTGATTTCCATGGGGAGTTGCGAAATATCTGGCAGAGTCCTAGAGCTCCCTCAGATGGTGCCTCCACCCCACCCAGTGGACTTCATTGCTCCTGGGTCAAATGCTGCTTAATCCTCACCCTTCCCCAGCCAGCCTTAGAAGGCTGGTGGCGGGGGCTGGGGCCAGATGTTCGGTGGAGGGTTGGTGAAATCTGTCTGTTGTAGAGATGTGTTTGCTAAGAAAAAAGTAAATCTGCAGCATTGCATCTTGCATGTTCCCCAAAGAGGCACCATTTCAGCCAAATGTGGGCAAAATAGAATGTTATGACACGTACTTAAAAAATGACATTTTCTAAATGTGATCTTCATTTTGAACGTCATTTCTGTAACGTGTTCTGTGTACCATGTAACCAACCTAAGAACGAGTTGTTGGAATATAATTAAACTCGCTTTCTAGTCTTCCGAAGTTGGTATGTGGCATGTCACATGAAAGGGCAGTGATGAATAGCCCATTGTGTGATGCGTCTTGAATAAAAACTTAGACGGGTCAGACTGCCTGCTCCCTTGCTTGCTAAGAGGTGTGCTAGGTGATCGTGCTTGGTTTCTGCTCTTAAATACTGTAATGGGCAAGACGGCCCACCGTCGTGAGTAGCGGGCAAGTGTGATGTGGGCCAGGCAGAGGCCGATAGGGTAGATCTGTTAACTTTACTGTTTTTCTTACTCTGATACAAAAGCTATTTGTATCTGTGAGGCATAACCCGTGGGGCGTTGCTCTCTCATTAAGACAGAGCACGTCATATCTTACTGCTCACTGTTTCTTTCAAGAATAGGAAGCCTAGTGTTTGAGGGGATCGTGTCCTCGGTCCTCTAATACCGATTGCTCCTCTGTGATGAGCGAGGCATTGAGTTGACAATGCAAAGGGGAGAAGACACCCCTGACAGCAGCAAGCCCATTGCCAACTGAGGATATAGTAATGTGAATAGCCCATTACGACGCAGCGCCGTAAGGGTTGGCAACAGCAGTGTGTGTGGAGTTGAGGTATTCTGGGAGTTGGGAAAGGAAATGGAGGAATCACGAAAGCTCCCCAGTGATACAGAGAGATCAGCTGAAGACTCTACGGGTGAATAGAGTTTGCCAGCAGGGAAAGGCATTGCAGATGGAGGGGAACAGCCTTTGCAAAGGTCCTGAGACAACATATTCAGAATCTGTACTCTCTGATCTGTGATGCCAGCGCAGAAGGCGCAGAGCATGGAGATGCCGAGGGCGCTGAGGAGGAGGGGGTTGAGTAGTGACGGTGGCGGGTAGATGGCAAAGGTCTCTCTGGGGGAGAGAATGGCAGGAGCTAGATGATGCAGGGCCCCTAAGGAGACTCTGGTTTGTGAGGGCTTAGAAAGGAGTCAAAGTGAGGTATGTTTTGTATTGTCTTTATTTGAAAGGGAACTTGTAGAAGAAGGCAAATAAATGAGATAAAGAAATTAATGTGAACCCAAATGGAGAAAAGGTGGAAGAGATGATGAGTTTGACTTATTTTTGGATTATTTTAAGTTAAAATGCCAGACGGACATTTATGATGTCACAGAAATTTCTAGTCTGGGGCGCTGGAACAAGATTCAGGGTGAACAGGTAAATGGGTGCTTGGTTGGCATCGTGGCAGAGGGATCAGAAGCCCTGCGGTGGATGAGACTGCCCAAGGGGATGGTGAGGAAGGAGATGGGGGCCCAGAACTTGCCCCTGGGAAATGGCCCTGTCTAAAGGGGGGGAGGGTGTGGGAAACGCCTGGCCTGTCTAATAGAATCATTAAAAAAAATAACATTGTCTGTTGTCCAAATCATTTGCATTATATGTGGCCATTGGAAGCCAGTTTGGTCTAACCTCAATCAGGATTTCACGGTATCCTAGGGTGTCTCTAATTATTTCAAAGTATCTCAAAATTCTGCTGCCATCTGCTAACGAGCCTCAAAATAAAATTAATTGTAATGAACAACATAGTGCCTTCCATTTGTACGATGCTTTAAGGTTTTAGAATGCTTGTTTGATTCCATTGAATTTCTAAGGTAAATAAGCCGACAGCAGCTCAGAGTTAGTTGCAAAAATTAGGCACACAACACTCTTTGAAAGCTTGTCAAGTGAACATATTTGCAATTTCTGAGTTGTATATTCACAAGAAATGCCCACCAAGCACTACAGGGTGTTAATGACTAGTGGGGAGGGTGGGGGTAGAAATACTAAGTAAAGATTGATCCCCTGCATTTGAATCTTAGATCTCCTACTACCACCCTTGTGAACTTGAACAAGTCATTTCCCTTCTCGGCACCTCAATTTTCTCAGGAGCAGAGTAGCAACTTTCCGAGAAGTGGGAAGGGATGACGAGGAAAGTGTTTGTAAATGCCCGGAAACAGCAGGCCCTTGGCACACAGTAGCTCCACAGTTCTTACAGTACCCCTACCCCCCCAATATGTAATACACTCTTCCTTCCCTCTTGCTTACTTGCTTGGAGACATGCTGCCATCTCCGCTGAGCACGTACTCGGTGCTCGGTGTATAGAAAACGTCAGAGGGAAAACCTATTTGGAAAGGCTGCGTTTTGTTCACTGTACGGCGGTGAGCTCCTCTCTCGTGTTGTCACTGAATTCTAAATAGAAAGCACGTACTTAAATGGGCAGATTGTGGCCGCAGGAGGCTGAAGAACCTCCACTTCTTGAAGAGAAAGGGAGCTCACAACAGCAGCCTTGACAGGGAGACGGTGGTGCCTTGTGTTTGAAAGGCAGAATGTTCTGCTAGAGGGCATGGATGGCGGTGCCAGGGTGCCTGAGACTCTTTCAGGGAGGCCTTTTGAGGCCCCTGGGGTTAGCACACCCTGTGTTGATTGTTCTTCCTCTGGGTACTCAGATGGTTGTTATTTAACTTAGCAAAATGCAAACCCCCAGGTTTCGCTCCCGGGGAAGCTGTCCCTATGTCTGAAGGAAGCCAAGGCGTCTCCATTTGTTGAAATCGGTTTAAATACACTGGGGCTGGGATGTGGAATCTATTTTGAGGTTATGGAGAATTAGTAGCTACTGGAGGAAATGTGGGTGGCGCTGTGAGTCGAGCATGGAAGGACCATGTGCCGATGCTTCTTAGATACCTGGAGGGCAGGGCCTGCACACACTGGGCTCTTTGAGCTAGTTCGTCGCCGAGCGTGTTCATTCATAACAGCCTTTTTTAAAGGGGAGGGGCATGGTAGGACCTAGAGTATAATTAAATCCACAGTATCATCAAGAGTATCTGCTCAGTTCACTTGTTAATTGCAGGGATTTTAGATTTAGTCTGAATTATGTCAAGTCTCAAACCGCCGGGCAGCCCTCATTTTTTGTTGTTGTTGTAGCTAAGGGCAGAGTTCTTGACCTTGGCAGTCCTGACATTTTGAACTGGAGAATTCTTTGCTGTAGGAGACTGCTCTGTGCCTTAGGGGACGGCACCTCTGGCCTCTCCCCACCGGGTCTGCAGCATCTCCACAGAAACACCCCGATAGAACACCCACTATCGTCTCCAGACATCGCCAAGGGGGCCTGCAGGCTCAGGGGGCAAAATTACCCCTGAACCACCAGTCGCGGCGACAGGTAGTCATTGGGGTTTCAGAATTTTCTTTTCCATCTCACTGATAAGCATAATGTTCTAGAGACGAGATCTCTACGCCAGAGGCCATAGGCCCAGCATCCGGAAGCTTCCAAAGCCTTCCCCACACCCCGACCCATGCAGCTGCCTTCTGAAGAGGAAGTGACGACCCTTAGCCTGAGGTTCCAGGGGCTTCGGAACACGTCCTCCTGTTGGCTGTTAGGCTGCGTGTGAGGGGTTCTCGTCTCAGTCTTCCCCATGCCGGATCATAAGCCGGATCCGCCAGGGACGGGCAGCGGGCAGAGCAGGACAGAGTCTAGTCTGTGTGGCTGTGTTCTGTTGACGTGGCGCCCAGCTCAGCTGAGTAGCTGACCCGCCGCCATCAGCCCCAACGCCCGCACGGCCCAAGTCTCGGCCAGAGCGGACAGCCCCTGCGCCCCGGGAGCTGCAGCTCTTCCTCCTCCCTTCCGTTTTGTCCAGGTCCGTGATCTTCCTGACGAGATGTGGCACACGGGGTGTTAACAAGCTTCACCTCCCAGTGGCATCTGCGAGGAGGAGCCTTCCTGTGCCTTCGCAGCTGCCTGTAATTGCTCAGCTCCTCACTGTTCTGCGGGCGGGTGGGGCAGGACGCTGGCCCAGCAGGCAGGAGTCAGGAGACGCCTCAGGGACGGCTCCTGAGAGGTGGCTCTCCACACGGGTGGGGTGTAAATTCTCAAGCTTGAGGGGGACAGAGAAGGTAATTACTGAGGTATCGGTGCTAATTACCCTGGGTAATTACCACACATCAGGGGACTGGGGAGACTGCGAAGTGCCGCCTGGGAGACAGAACCCTTGCCCAGCCCAAGGGCAGGCACAATTAGTGAGTCCTCTCAGGCGCCTCAGGGCTCACCCTGAGCCTGGACCTCGCACCCCTTTCCTGCCCAGCTGCCCCTTAAAACAGGTGACCTAGGGACACCGCGCACCCGTGCCCCTGTGTGCCCTCGCCTTCCGGCGTCACCTCTGGGTCTCGCGGCCGCTGGAGGTGGCAGCACCCCTGCGTTGCCGAGGGGAGGGTGTGCTGGCGGCCACAGCCACGCGCCCTGGGGCTTCTGCGTAACCCCTCGTGTGTCCTCGGATGGGCCACCCTGTCGGTTTCTGAGGAAAAGGAGACCGTGGGGGAGAGCCCGGGGGTGGCTGAGCTGCTGATGCTCTGCGCGGGCCCGTGGGCGTCCCGACCTCGCTGGGGTCAAGTTCTGTTCATGTTGCCGCCTTGCTGCGCACTCAGAAACCAGGAGGCGCCCTGAGGGGGGCTCAGAGACTAAGGCTGAGGGGCCGACATGGCCCCTGACAGTTGCCATTTCGGTCTCCCAGAGCCCTCGCGCGTCCTCCGGCGGCCAGAGGCGCTGCGCGGGGCGGGGCTCGCCCTCCGCTGCTGCGTTTGAGCTTCGGGACCAGCCGCTTCCCGGGAGAGCGCGGCCCACCCTGTCTCCGCTTCCCGGGATGACTTTCCTCCAGGGTGGTGACGGTGTCCTCCTTTTTACAAAAGACAGTATCCAAGTGAGTGTTCCTGGTATTAAAAAGATTAAAGGGGCAATTCAATATATGTGATTCAAAGTCCCCGCCGTTAGAACGCAAGGAGACCTCAGCCGATGTGCGGGGCGGACGGGCAGGGCGCGGACCGCGTGTGAAGTGTGGGGACAGGGTCGCTGCTCCCACCTGCGGAGCGGAACTCGTCTCTTCCCTCCACTTCTCGCCCCCCCCCCCCGGGGCTTTTTGGAACTGCGGCCTCCTGGCAGTATTTTGCAGTATTCGAAGTCCAGACCAGCAGCTCCCAACCAGGGGTGATTTTGCTCCCCAGGGCGCATTTCTCAATGTCTGGAGACATTTTGGTTGTTACAGAGGAGGTTGCTGCTGGAATCTGGCGGGTAGATTCCCTTAACCTCATTGCAGGCCCCCCCAGGGAGACTGCTGGACACTGTGCAATGATTCTGCTTCCTGCGGAAGAACGAGCGGACCTGCCCTGCTGTAGCCCCGAAGTCTGGCCGTTGACTAGACGCCGCCGAGGGAAGGGCAGGTGGACACCAGACCACCTCCTTGCGCTGCTTCAAAGCTCTGTAAAGGTCTGCAAACTGGCCTGAGTGCACGCAGGGAACCGCCCACGCTTCTCATTCCCGACCCTCCCATCCAGCCTTAGTTGGAACAGGGAAAGCCCCGGTCGCCTTAGTCGCACGAGAGGAAGAGCCGGCCGGTGCAGCTGCGGGTTCCAGACCAGCGGTTCCCCTGTGTGCCTGTGTCTTCCCCCACTGTTGGCCGAAGTTTCCTCTCAGACGCTGTCTGCAGTTAGGAACCAGAGGGTGTCTTCTTGGTGTGTTTGGACTGTGTCTCAGCGGCTTTTCAAAAAGAGCAAACGCGTCCCAGTTCAGACTTGCCCATCCGTAGGGTTTGCTGATTGGATCATCTCTGTTAGCGCTGCAGCTACTTAGAGTAAAGATCAATTAGATATTGTTGCATCAATTTATCAATTTGTTGAGAATAAACCTGCATAAATACATGCTGTGTGCTCCATGTGTGAGCGCAGCACGCCTGTGCTTCCCACGAAGGCTGTCTTCTGTACACGCCTCTGTGCTGTGCGGGCGGGCATGGCAGGGACCCCGGGCCGGGCCGCCTCCCCTCACCTCCGCCGGACTCCCGTCCGCCATCTGCACTGCCCTCGGCGCTCCTGCAGACCTGGTCTTGGCCGTAGGGTCAAGGTTGTGTACCCGTGGGGGTTTAGTTTATGAAGGTGACTGAGCGCCAGCACAGGTAGTTGAGTGCCATTGACAGAATGTATATTTGCATCTCACGAAGAGAGGGGCCACCCTAAGCCTCACGGGGCCACGAGGGGAAGCACCAGGGTTGTCGGGAGGCTAAAAGGAGTGAGGGGGATTCCCCAACAGGGGTTTCCACAGGAAAGGCAAGGCAGGGCCGGGCCAACAACCTAGGGCTAACTTGTTTGGATAATGTCCCTGGCTCTGGGCTATCGGGGTGACCTCTAGTTGTCTGGTACCGGGTCCTGGGATGGCTTAGGACAGGGCGGTAATGGCGAGTCAGGTGAGTCAGATGCAGGGAGTGGCGAGCCTGCACACCAGGGACTGTTCCCAAGTGAGTTCTTGACTGGCGTCAAGGGGCAGTCTCTCCTCGTCTCCACAGCCCACAGATGTCAAAGCTATAAGATTCAGAAAATCAAAGCCAAAACCACGATTGATACACAGATACCCTAGAAATGGTGGATTCCAAGGGAAGTGACATGCAGCAACTAAACTAACGAGGACGGCCGCCAGGGCCAGGTTGGCGCTCGTGACGGGACGCGCGGTTGAGCTGTCCTCCAGAGCGTCGTTAGGAGACCAGTTAGAATAATTTCAGAGCGAGTCTGATTCACGTTCTAATCAGACTCTAGGGAGACCTTGTGGACCTACCTCTGATGTTGGGAAAAGGGATGAGTCGCTTTTGATCCTCATCCAGAGCCCCTTGCCCCCTCACTACACCTGGTGTTCCTGCCCCCGCCAGCCTTCTGCAGAACAGACTCCGGGTCCCCACCCTGTAGTCATCACCTGAGCTAGAGAGGGCTGGTTTGGCGTCTCCAGGCAGACACTCGTCCAGCTGGATCGGGGTCTTGAGTGTCCCTGGATCCTGCAGCCACATAGGTCGCGGCGCAGGGCACTTGAGCGAGTTAGAGCAGGGAGCCCTCGGAAGGGCCGTGGCTTCCACTCCTCGGGCAACGTCCCCCTCTGTCCCAGGCACACACAGGCACGCAGAGGGCGCTGCTGAGAAAGAGCCCCAGAAGCTCTTGATTCTAGTCCCCAATGCTTCCAGCTGGTCATGCAACCTTTGAAACCTCAGTTTCTTTGTTGTCACTGGAAAGGTGAGGGGCCGTGACCCCTCGGGGCTTCGCAGCCACTGCCTGCTGGAGAGTGAGCTGTTGGCCGCCGTCTGCAGGCGGCTCTGCACCGCACACACCTTTCGCATCTTGTCCCTGACTGACTGGTTTCCTTGGGGTGGGTCTGTCTCGGGGCCCTCCCTGGCTCCCCAAGGCCACCCAGTGTCCTGTCCCTGCGTTTCTGGCGATAGTGCGTGCTGCTGCCACGGGCTCAGTGCTAACGATCAAGATTATATGTTCTGCTTACTGTGACTTTTTTGTGGTTTCTGGGGGGAAAATGCAGATGCTTTTCAATTATTTGAAGGGAATTTTGATTAACCCCCTGGGTAGAGTTCTCTGTACCACCTGCCACGGAGAAGCGAGTTTTATTGAACTGAAGGTATAGAATTGAATTGCTCATATTTATTTTCTTTCTGGTGCCTATAGTATTATTTCAAGCTAAAGCATTTTAATAAATATTTAATAAATATCTGTCTAAAATAGTTGGAAACGCCTAGCAACTAAAGTGCTTTTGTTCTTTAATTTTAAATGCAAATGAGTTCATTTGACTTTGAAGTGGCATTTCCAAGTGGAAGACCCATGTTTTGCCTCTGTGTTTATAAAGGTGGTTATTCCTGACAAGTGCAGCCAGCATCCCTTTAACTGCACCTCTCAGCATTAGTCCTTGGGAGCAATTTCTTAAACTTATTGCAGCCTCACTCTTGTGGCTATTTAAATCCATTTCTGCCTTTTACTTATGGCTAGAATTCTTCAAGAGCTTGATTTACAGACAATTTTCAATTGGCTGCTTCTAAGGCCTTTGTAAAAATCATTTTATTGAGATACAGTTCACATTCCATACAGCTCTCCCACTGGGAGCACACGAGCCAGTGGTTTTTAGTCTTTTCACAGAGCTGTGCAACCACCAACATTCTGCTTCCATCACCCCCAAAAGAAGCCTCATATCCATTAGCAGTCACTCCCCATTTCCCACCACCCCACCAGCCACTGGCAGCCACTAATCTGTGTTTTTGATCATTTTGGACATTTTGTGTAAATGAAAACATACAAGATGTGGTCTTCTGTGCTAGTCTCTTTCGCTTAGCTTAGTGTTTGCAAAGGCCCAATCATGTAGTAGCATCAGCTTTTCTTTTTGGCCTGATAACATCCCACTGTATGGATATACCACAGTCTGTTCACCCGTTCCTCAGTACAGATGCTGGCATGATTTTTACCTTCTTAGCTATTATAAATAATACTACTATGGACATTCCTGTGCATTTTCTTGCGTGGGCATGTTTTCATTTTCTCGTGTTTCTGGGTCACACGGCTGCTCTGTGTTCAGGTTTTTCAGGACTGCCAGATTGATTTCCAGAGCAACTGGAAACCCATTTTATATCCCTGCCAGCAAAGTGTAAGTGAGCTACATACATCCTCACCAGCTTGTCTGGCTTTTGAATTCCAGCCACCTAGAGGGCATGAACACAGGACTTGCTTTTAAGTATTTTCTATGTAGAATGCCTCCTTGTTCCTGGAACTCATAATTCACATAAAAATAGCCAACACTGTACAGTGGTCGTGTTTTGTTTTTTAACAGCAACTCTAATGAAACACAAAGCCATATACATTCTAATTATTGTACATATAATTAGATTTGTTGTCTCTTCTTCCAACAAATAAAATGTCTTTGCTGTTAAGCAAAGCGGTTCCTTTCATTTCCCGAGGCTTTTTTTTTTTTAATGGTAGCACACACTGTGCAGGAAAGTCATTATATATAAAGAGAAGAAAAACGAATAATCAGCATCTAAGAGAAAGTTAATGTCGTATAATTTTTTTCATAGGCCTCTTGTAACATTTTGAAATAATTTTTTTTTTTTTGCACGTTGCTGGGCAGTTTCCCCTTGTTGCCTATGAACTGATATTTTGCTTTGGAGACAGAGATAGTGAAAATATTTGTTAAAGCATCAAGTACCGGTGCTTTAATTCCTTAGTCATTTTATTATTAATCCTATTCTGTGGACCACCTCCATGTGTTTGTAAGGAATATAATAACTGACACTGTATTTAATTAGTACTAATATTGTGAAGAAAGAAAAACATATTAAGCATCTTTCCGAGTCACTAGTTCAAGATTAGCAGAAGCCGGGAAGAAAATGCCCTCGTCTATCCACCCGTTATTTTGCCCTGCCAGGGGAGCTTGTCATTCCTTATTCACTCACTCATTCGTTCATCCGTTCACTTGTTCGCTGAGTATTTGTTGAGCGCATACTATGTGCCAAACATGGTCTGGGTCTAAGGAAATGGACCCATTTAAACAGGTCAGAAAGTAATAAGCATCCACAGGCACCACTGCCACATCCTGCCTGGTACGTATATGTAATGTGTCCCCCCAAATCTCCTCCCCTACTAGTAGCAAGAATGAATACCCCTGGGGTCTCAGATTCCCTGGTGAGGCTTGAATGAGGGGAGAATGAAGACTGGATTCTAAAGTTCATCACTTTTTTTGCCCCCTTTTTTTTTTAAAAAAAAGAGTCTTTTGTTGCTGTTGTTTTCTGGTCTTAAATTTCTTTCTGCAAAGATTAATATCAGGCTTCCTTTCTTGAATTTTTTTTTTAGGATTTTATAATTATTAAGTCACTTGTGTATTTTCTGTCCATTTGTACATGAAGTAATTTGCATGTTGATATTGGGGTGGTAATGAATTGTGGGAACAGCGTGCATGGAGAAATCTGTTTAACTTTGTATAAACCTAACATTGTTCTAAAAAAACAGTCTATTTTTAAAAAATGGAATATACATAGCAGTGACAGTGGGCACCTGCTTTCAAGTCAGGCAGACACTTTTTTATGACAATTTGATCTTAGTTTTATTTGCTTTCTCAAGTATAGACCAGTTCCCTGGTCTATAACATGAGTTATACCATCTCCTTCATTCGCAGTTGTGAGGGTGAAGTGAAGATGCCTGTGTGCCACTGAGTCCTGGCAGAGAGTCATCCCTTAGTAAATTTAACTGGCATTGTGGAAATCCATCTTCCACCCAAGAGTAAAGTTTGACTTACCTTTGTGAGATAGGACCCTGGAACTTTCTGGTTACTGCTGTCCCCTAAAGGCAGCTCTTTAGAATCTAGAGTCTCTCACTCCTGTTGGAAATTCAGTGAGCAAGAAAATAGTACTGAAAAGTGTGCTGTTCTCTATATTTATGATGTGATATGTATCACGCAACTCTGAGTTGGCAATGTTAATGTCACTGCGGTATTTGAAACGGACTCTTAAAACCCTGTGGACTCTTTAACTGAGTGATCAGGAATGTTTCGTAGAATTTTATTTATTTTTAAAAAAGTATTTATTTATGCATACAAGAGCTGGGGTGTAGGCCAGAGGCTTGTTGGGGGTGGGGGTTGGTGAGAGGATTCACCAGAGACAGAGTGGGGAGCAGAACAGGCTGACTGACTGAAGTACACTGCTGAGGGGAGCAGCGGGGAGACAGGAGAGGTCTGCTGCGCCCTGTGGGAAACTCCCTGGCTGGGAATTGAACTTGTGCTGCAGTGGCTGGGATAGCTTCATAGTGCTGAGACTTAACCCCTTGGGCCACAAGGGGGGCCCAAGTGTGGAAGAATTTTAAATGCTAACTGTGTTATGGAGGTGGGAGGGGACTTCTAATATTTAAAATAGAACTGTATCCTATTTAGTCAGTGGTTTTCCTAGTAGGTCCTCGAGCAACTTGGGACCATAATGCTCTGGGAGGATGCACATTTATTTCGCTGTGAATTTTTGTTCTTTGACCCAGGAAATTGCCTGTCTCAGTAAGCCTCATCCCCAGAGAGCAGTGTCAGTCAGATTCTCCCAGGAACTGTCTGTCCCAGAGGGCACAGAGGCCCAAACAGCTGTCTCCTTCCTGGCTAATGGAAACCAGAGGCGTCTGGGAAAGTGGGGCTGGTGAGGCTCTCTGTCCCTGCAACTGTTGCTTCTCAATCTTCTTCTGAATGGGAAACAGCCGCCGAGGGCCTCCCTGTCTGGGTGTGTGAGACGTGTGCCCCTCCCCCAGCCCAGTCCTGGCCTCCTAGCCGGAGGGGAAGCTCCCCAGCGCCCCTGAAGCCGGTCACCTTTATTAGCAGTAGGTTGCCTGAATCTGGAGGTTGTCCCCCTCTTCACAGCCAGGCCCCCAGCAGGGGTCTTCGCTTCTTTCAGTCTCCTCAAGCCATAGCCAGCCCCATGTGGAAACTACCCGGCTGCTTCAGTGCGCCGCTGCGGGGCACAGAGCGCCTTTTCGGGACAAACTGAATCGATTTTTCGGCTATGAAGGGGGATGGAGCGCCCTTCGTGGAAGCAGAACTCATGGGGCCGGCACTGATGGCACCAGAGAGACTGGACCTGGTTGACGCTCCTCTCCAGGCGGGCTCCGCGGGCAGCGCGCGCCTGCTCAGGGACGGGAGAGCCCAGCGCCCTGGCCCGCGGCAGGCGGCAGCTCGCCCCCTCGGCGCACGGGCCGCCCTGCGCCTTTCTTCACGCAGCTCCTGTGCTGTAACCAGAACCTTTCATAGACAGGCCAGATCCATTTACTGTTGGAGCAAAATGAGAACGCAGACCACAAAGCCCACCCACCGCAGGGTGGCCACGCCCTAGCCAGGGACCCGCACACACGTGGGACGGGGGAACCCGCAGGCCTTCCAGGCGCACGTTTCTCAGCTGCCCGCAAGGTGGCTTCAGATTCTGTGAGTCTCCTGAGGATAGACGCTAATGCCGCCTTCAGCCTGCTGTCGGGGGTCTTCAGATGTCTCAGCAGAGGCAGTCTAACCGCGACAGACCACCTTTGCTAGGGAAGAAGGTAAAAGCAGCCCCCGAGGCCTGTGTGCCTGCCGCCTTTTACCTTCCCAGGCCTTGACTGGGCACTCGGCCGCCACTGGACGGGGCAGAACCTGAGCAGATGCTGTTTCACCCCTGTCTTCATCATCACGCGCTTTCTCTCCCTTGGTCCATCCTGCTGCCCAAAATGAGCTCAGGGACGTTATCATTTCTACTTCCCTGCAGCACTTTTTTTTTTTTTTTAAGATTTATTTATTTAGGCATACAAGCTGGGGTGCAGGCCAGAGGTGTGGGGCGGCGAGAGGGCTCACCAGAGACAGAGTGGGGAGCAGAACAGGCGCATCGAGGGAAATCCACTGCTGAGGGGAGCAGCGGGCCAGGCAGGAGAGGTCTGTGGGAAGCTCCCCGGACGCGGATCGAACTCTCACCGCAGCTGCGGACAGCGCCACAGCGCTGCGCTTAATCCGTTGAGCCACCAGGGAGGCCCCCTGCAGTATTTTGTTGGGCATAATGTTTGATAAAAAGGTTAACTGAGGCCACTTGGGTGACGTCTTTCCTCACCATGCCCCTCGCGACCAGGCTGCGCTGCGAGCAGTGTCAGCTTCCCCGACCAGCAGTGCCCTGGAGTGAAGAACTCCTTTTCTCCCACACAGGAAAAATCTCTTGTAGCTGAGCAGAAAAAGCCAGTGGAGAAAGGAAGAGTGTGGTTGATGAAGCTGGGCCCCCCCGGGAGAGCATGGCCAGGGGTTTTCAAGAGGGGTACCCAACAGGGAGAGAGCCCCCTCAGGCTGGGGTGGGCACAGATCTGGGAAGGTCTGCAGGGCAGTGGGTGTTCAGGGAGTCTGGTGGTGAAAGAGTTAATCCATTTTTAATAGTTACTCTACTCACATTAACACGCTTTTCTATTACAAAAGACGAGTGTGCCAGCAGATTTATTTTACCTTCCACGCTTTAGAGTCTACACTACTTCCGGGCCCCTGGCTCATGCTATTTTCAAGGGTTATTCCTTAGCTGCTATTGTATACTTATCATCTAATGTTTCTAATAATGGAATTAACAAAAAAGCAAAAAAAAAAAAAAGGATCCAAATTTGACTTTGGACTCACATCATACGTGGCTTACTCAACATCCCTGAAAGCAAATCAGAGATAAATTTGGTCTAGACTGGTCTTTTCCTGCATTCATCACTTAAAAAAAGAAGAAGAAGAACGGGAAGAACAACCATCTTTTACTTTTATAATTTTTAATCCATCATTAGAAGTACAACTTGCTTTGTGATCTGAAGAAATGCCATCTAAGTCTTTATATTAGGAACAAAAGTGAGCCTTTCAGAAAAAGAGGAGCAGAGCTTAATCTGCATTAGGCCTTTGATGTATTTCGAGATTTTAAAAAGCTTCCCGCCGTTCCCAGCCACGCTGAGACAGACCGGGTCGTCCGTTCGGCGATGGCGCGTCCTTTGTCCTCCAGCCCATTCTGGGGAGACGCCTGACGTGGGGGGACCCGGGCTCGGCTTCGCCTCCTCCAGTTGCCACGTCGGCCTGCCGGGAGTTTCGCTTCTCATTTCTCCTTCTCCAAGCAAAGACGTGTCAATTAATGAGTAGCTTGAAAAATCGACTCCGTCACCAACTCCATCACCCTTTGCTCCTCTTCTGGACATTTCCTCAGAATGCGCCTGTGATGGTTTGTGAGTGCAGGGGGCTGTTTAAATCGAGAAGCAGAGCAGTGCCAGTGGAAGCAGAGCGTGGGCGTCTACACAACCAAGTGGGAAATGGAATCAGTTGCTCTTGCGTTTCAATACAAGGTGATGTCCGATCGTTGCGTTCTTGCCACTTTGAGTCCTTTTAGTCTGTCATCTCTTGTAACCTCCTTCTCTACCTCAGAGGCGTCGCTGACTTTTATTTACTGATAAGATTTCTTGACAAGCATGTTTTCTTGCATCGGGAGGCAGAAATCGATGGGTCGGTGTGCGTTTCCAGGCTCTCCTTGCCCGTGGCCACAGTCGCCAGCAGCAGCGTCTCATGCCAGCTGGGCTTGTAGATGCAGGAAAACAACAGGGTTTCAGTTTCACAAAAGGAAAAACCAAACCGAAGAGGAAGAGGAAGCAATCTGCCAGCCGCGGGCCGCTCTGCAGAGAAGGATAACCTGCCTTCAAAGATTCTGCGCTCAAGTCCCATAATATAATGTTTAATAAATAGCTTACTTCAAAGGCTCTCGCTGCCAGAAAATAGGCAGCTTTCCTGCTATTCTTGTCCGCGTGACTATAAGTAGCGCACGTCCGGCCTCTGTGGCCTCAGGTGGTCGCTCGTGTTTGTGCTTCTGCTGCCCGAGCTGGAAGAGGCCAGGCCCTATTTTAAGGCAGATACGCCGTGACCTGCAGGAACTGAGTGACACTCCTGAGACCCTTGACACTTGACCCACCTCAAGGAAAGTGCTTAGATGCAGCGAGCGGTGTGCTGGGATGAGGGCCTCCCAAAATAGAACACTGTTTACCGAGGAAGGCCTGGAAGCCCTCGCCCACGTGGCCGACAGCTTTTGATGCTCTCCGATCACTCCTGTTCTTCATGCCAAACCTCTAAACAATGTGCTCAGTGTCAGAGATAAAAGCCTGAGGTTGCAGAGATCGCTGGGGGGGAGGTGAACTTTCCTCCTTCCTGTAGGTCTGTCTGGCACACACACAGCGTTCGAGTCGCTCTTTCTGCCAGATACTGCCAGAGGGCAGGGGCAAGTGGGTAGAAGAAACGGTGACACTCAGAAAGGAGCTGTTGTTGTTTTCCCCACTAGAAATCATCACCCGGTGATCTCCTGGACCTGAGGGGAGCCTGCCTGCCTGGGGTGTCTCTCTGTGAGCCTGCTACTGCCCACTTTTGCTCAGTATAGCTTTCTTCTGCTCGTTCTTGCTTGCTTGCTATTTGACGCAGTGATAGGGCGTAGGGCTCTTCTTTTTTTAATATATATTTTTATTGTTATTTTGTATTCCCCTTGGGTAGTCCACCACCAATTCACCCGTGATCCGTCTCCATGGTCCCTTGTGTTCTTTTCTATTCCATTTTGTGCGCTTTTCCTTCCCTCCCCCCGCCTCCCCCCCCCAACCCCGATTGTCTCTCTCCTATTTGGTTTCCCTATAATCCTGTTATAAGTGAAACCATTCGATATTTTTCTCTTTCTGTCTGGCTTATTTCACTGAGTATGATTCCCTCTAATTCCATCCATGTCGCTGCAAATTGCATGTGTTTATCTTCTTTCCATGCTGAATAGTACTCCATTGTGTATATGTACCACATCTTCTTGATCCAATCATCTATTTTTGGACATCTGGGTTGCTTCCATACCTTTGCTATTGTGAATAGTGCCGCAGTGAACATACGGGTGCATGTATCCTTTCCGATTAGTGCTTTTGTGTCCTTTGGGTAAATTCCCAAAAGTGGGATTGCTGGGTCGTGTGGAAGCTCCATGTTGAGCAGTTTGAGGAATCACCATACAGCTTTCCATAGTGGTTGGACCAGTTCACATTCCCACCAGCAGTGTAGAAGAGTTCCTTTTTCTCCACATCCTTTATAGAAGGAAATATAGGCAAAACTCTACACGACATACATCTCAGCAAAATCTTGATAGGGCCTAGGGCTCTTCTAAGAACCATGGAGACAGTTCACGCTTGCTCTGTCTCCCACTCCCCACCCCCAGCCCCCACCCCTCTGCCTCAAGGATGAAATCAGCTTAAAAAACAAAGGGAAATCACCCCTCTGGGGTGGAGGGGAGGGCCCTAGCAGGCCTACAACAAGTCCTCTCAATGTCACTGTAAGTTCTCAGAAACTGTAACTTTCTGTAGACACAAGTGGAGTCTCCATTTCATTCGGTGTTGGGGTGTTTTCTCCCCCCATCGAGGTCATACTGAGCCAACATCGAAGGAAATGCAGGTATTAAGGACCCTCCGTCTGGAGGGGAAGGGCCGTGCCCCCCCACTGCCCTGATGATGGTGAACGTGTTCTGGATTGGCCTGTGTTCATGGAGTTGGAAGAGCAAGCTCGTCCTCGCCCACTTTTGTCTCCTCAGTATTCACCAGAACTGACTCCCGCGGTGCCCAGTGGCCTGCGGCAGCCGGGAGAGGCCCTGTGGGGAGGGGGGTGCTCTGTCGAATTCAGACTGTGGCTTGTCAGACCCAGACGGAACTTGAACACTCAGAGCCGTGTCGTCACTGTCAGTTACAGTCTTTCATGCCTGTGTCGCGAGCTCCTGGGGTTCAGGTCCTCAGGCGCCTTCAGGGAAGGCGGTCCCTCAACGGCTAGTGTGAGTGACTCCCGCGGTAGGAGTCTCGCCGCGAGAAGTGACCTGCTCAGCCCAACCACCCCGGCCCCAGTGACATACTACAGGGATGGTTTTAGCTGGGCACTTTTGCCTGCAGGGAACTCAAGTTTCCTGAACTTACCAGGGTGTGTGTGCAGGGGCCTTTGGAAAAGGCCCGTCCTCCAAACCTAAGGGACACACTAACAGGTGGCTCTCTGGGTCCAGGACAGCTGCAATCATAATCGTGACACCGATCACGAGCTGTCATGGACCGAGCACGCAATATGTACGAGGCACCTTAGGTTCTCTTATAGTCTCATGAGGTAAATACTGTGAGTATCTCCTTTCCCAGAACTTGTTTAGTACATTAACATAGGAGCTCCTGCCTTGGGACCTTTTAAATTAGGAATTAGAAGACAGCAGCGGGACAGAAAGGATGGAGAAGCAAATAATAACTGTAATCTGATGCTTTGGGGAGAGGCGCCCCAAAGCCCCAACATTCTTTCAGGGAGTACAGTAGCAGGTGACTAGTGACCTGTCTCAGCTTGGTGACGCAGTTATGCTCTCTGTCACCTAGTAAGGCTTACGCAAGACATTACATGTCAGCGCTCAGCGGAGAGTTGACTCCGCCCAAATGCATCAAATGTGCACATACTTTAAAAGGACACTTAGTATTTTTTTTTAACAAATACCAGTTTACTAAAAATTCTACAGACTAAAAAAATACATTTACGAACCAATAACTCTCTTACTGGAGGATTTCGGGAAATATTGCCAGGACTCTTCCTGGAGATTGACGGTGTGCGTTAGAATGTTAGAGTTGTCAAGAAGGTCTGTACTAAAGAAACCTATTTCCCAATTTACCCCAAATCTGTTTTTACCATGGGACACCTCATTATCCCCCACCTTTTACTATTTTCCCAGTACCTGTTAACCTGCCCTGAAAGTGGTGTTCCTTAGCAAACCACTGGGGCACACTGCTCTCGATGATGGGCCGGGGCAGCCCACCACTGACTTTTGTAAATAAAGTTTTATTGGAACGCTGTCACACCCATCATTATGTATTCTCAGGGCCACTTTCACACAGTGGACTGGCTGTGACATGCAAAGCTTAAAATAGTTGCTGTCTGGCCCTTTCTAGAAAGAGTGTGCCCACCCTGCCCTAGATGACGATGTAGGCAGTTACATTTGCAAATTAATTTTGCCCTTTCCTTTCTGTACTCTAGAACTAATGCATGCAATTGAAAAGCTAGGGGTCTGTGTGTGTTCTAAAATATTGTCAAATGTTTCAAATAACATTGTTAACCAAAAGCAGAAAGGCCAGCTAAGTTGGTCCAGTATATGTTTGTGTAAAAAATAAAACACAGGACCTCCCTGGTGGCACAAGGGGTTAAGTCTCAGCACTGTGAAGCTATCCAGAGCCACCACAGCACGAGTTCGATCCCCGGCCAGGGAGCTGACCCACAGGGCACAGCAGACCTCTCCTGCCTCTCCTGCTGCTCCCCTCAGCAGTGTGTTTCAGTCGATCTGCCTGTTCTGCTCCCCACTGTATCTCTGGTGAATCCTCTTACCACCCCACACCTCTGGCCTGCACCCCAGTTCTTGTATGCATAAGTAAATCTTAAAAAAAAAAAAAAAAAGAAAGAGAAATGGAACATACTGGACAATTGAGAAGGTGATTTTATTCCGGTTCTTGCAAGAGGGAGTCTGGTTACCCATGAGGAAGCTCTCGCAGGAAAGGAGGTACTCTGGTGGTGCCCCAGGAAAGCAAGAAAGTGAGTCCTGCAGGTACAGAAGGAGGTGTGGACAGCAAGACTCTCCGAAGTCAGGTGGGAGAGCAGCTCTTTGACTTGAGTCGTTCCCTGACCCAAGAATAGAGGATTCTGGAACTATTTTGGTCTCCCAGGAGCACGGGGTTCAGGTGTCCAACATTGTCAACTGTCAACAGAATCAATCAATGTCATTAAATCCCTATGTCTATATTTCTAGCATTAAAACATGGTGGTTTTCCTCGGCCTGACCAAAGGCCCCCTGTCTTTTTCCGTGCCCGGTTTTTACTCGATTCTCTTGCCTGTGTCCTGCTCCGCCTGGCTTATGGTATGTCCTGGCTTCTTAGATGGAGAAGCCTGCGCCGAGGAATTGGAACAGAGACACATCCAATACCTTCCGCAAAGAAAGTGATTTCATGAATAGAACTGAATGGGCCACATGTCAGTTCGCCACTGATCTATTACTATACTCTCTAGGATGTCATTTTTCCATCTGTAAAGTCTCCACAATAAGAACAGGGACCTCCAGTATAAAGCCCACTCAGGACATCAAGGCAGGACAAGACCCTCCCACTTTGAAGAGAAATTCGTTCCTGTTAGATGTACACTTTGACGAGTCTGTTTGACGGGCTTGAATGATCAAGAGACTCTCTGCTCTCTATGAGCTGGCGCCCTGGTAGCCATTTCTGTTTATCTTTTATTGAAGGATATTCGCAGACAATAGCGCCCACCCCTCGAGAGCTAAGGCACGAGGATTTCGAGTAACCCGAAGGAGTTGTATGTCACAGGCCAGTTCCAGAGCATTTCTGTGACCCAGAAGGTCCTTCCTGCCTGTTGGCAGCTGGCCCTGCCCCCAGCCCCGCTCCAGGCAGCCACACAAGCCCACGATGTGGACACCTTGGCGCACACAGCGGCCCTGGCGTACGTCGCTGCCGTCTCGCCTGACTGATGAAGACACTGATGCAGAGTGAGTGGACTGGATACTGAGCCCAGGCTGTTGGGGGCCAGCGCCCACTTTGCCGCCGCACCCCTAGCGAGCACCAAGATCCCAAGGAGGCTCCGGAGGGCTCCGCCATCCTGCCCCGCCCTCAGCGTCCTTGCTTTGGCGCCATCGTGGACGGTGCTCAGTTCTCCCCCAGCAGATGCGGCTAATTCAAGGGGAGCAGCGTATGTTCCCAGCCTGAATCCTAAACATCACGACTTGCTGCCTTCTGAAAGGTGGGGTTCCCGTCACCCGGAGGCGGCGTCTTGCCCACGAGATGCGTGAGCCTCCCCCTGTCGCTCACTTTGTAGCTCTAATTGGAATGAATGAACGTCACATGACTGCAGTTTCCGTCCCAGCCTTTTAAAAAAGGAGCCGGCTATTCACAGCAGCCAGAAAGAAGCTGAGCCGAACTTGGCCCTTACGCCTCTAGTCACAGGCAAAAATGCGCAAGGTCATTTATCCAAACAGAAGGGCAAAAAGGACCAAGAAAAGGGGGAAGACTGAGGAGAAAGTAGTGACTCTGCAAACAGCCGCAGTGTTGCCCAGGATAGAGGTTAGCTCAGTTGTGACATAATGGCCAAAGCTCACACTCTTCATAACTTCTCCTCAGCCTTCGCAATGCACTGCATTAACCAGAGCTGCTTCCAGAAGGTGCTGCCTTTCTAGCTGGCTCAGTGGGGGGCCTGGATTGAAAGCTCTCTGTTTGTACGACATCATTTGCATTTAGAACTCTTTTTTTTAAAGCCCCTCTACATATAAATATTATGGTCCTCTTCCTGCCGTTTTTTTTAAATAAAAATATTTTGTGAATTTGAGCCTAAATAAAGGCCTATCAAGTGGTTTCTCTTCCTCCCTGAAAGATACAGTGGAAACCCTTCAAGACTACAAGGCAGTGCAGAATCGTATAACCCAAAGCGGCCTGGGCGAGGTCAGCGGAGGCCCAGCATCAGAGTGTTCTGGAATGCAGGGGAGGATGGCTTAGAAAAGGATCATTTGCTTGGAGAGGAGCTGGTTCCAGGCCTTTCTTCTACACAGTCATCTGCTCCCTGCTCCTTAGTCACTGCACAGATTGTCATTTTTCTAAACAGCAGAAGAGTGTGGCATCGGCAGAAGGGTGCCTGCTGGCCTTGGACAGATGCGGGCGTGAATTGCCCACCTGCCACACTGGCCAGAACAGGTGCCCTGGAGCCTCTTTCAGAGCCTCCCAGCTTCCAGCACATTCTCTGACTGAGCCTTTCCAGGGCTGGGTGCAGTGGAGCGCTCTCCAAGACGAGAGCTGGAAGATTGCTTGGGTCTTAAGGCCACGGGCGCCTCAGTCAAACTCTGCCCTCACCCACCCTGCAAGCCCTGCTCTCTCACTCTCAGCACAACCACCTCCTGCACCCCAAGTTTGGGTCTGCAGAGCCAAGCAAAGACCAAGCTGAAGGCTGGTCGCCCACGTACCTGTAAGTCGGAATCCTCCTGGCGCACGAGTGCTGCTGAGCACTCTGCCGCCTTTCACGAAACACGGTGTGTTCGGTTTCGCTCCTGGGGAGTCCCCCTTACCCCCTACTGCCGCCATTTGCTGCTGGCTTTTGGCTTCTCTTTAAAGTAGATTTGGAAATGACAGACCTGTGTCCTTGAGATGTAGAGAACGATGGTATGAAAAAGCAGTCTCAAAATTCTGGAAGTGAAGTAGCAGCTCGTGTGGAGTGGTGAGTAACTCTCCAGCCCCCCAGCCCCCTCCCAGGCTGTCGTCTCTTCCGGGACTGCACCCAGCGTTGAGTCTTCATGAAGGCACATGTCGAGGTGCCCGGCTGAGGACCGGCCTGCAGATTGGAAATCCCTTCCCCGCCTGACAGGCCCACCTCTTCCGGCCTGACCTGCTGGTGGTCAGCGTGGCAGTGGCCCCTGGTCATCGCTCCCCCCGCCTTGCCCAGACACACACTCTCCGCACGCAACACACTCGCTCTTCCCGCCACCGTCTTCAGCGTTTTGCTCCAGACCCATGTCAGTCCCACCGGCTCCGCGAGCCTCCTCTGACCACGTGAGGTCCGCCCTTGGAGCTGTCTAGTGTTTCACTTTCTCACACAGACACAGAAAGTCGCTGTGAGGAGGCCCTCACCAGGGGCAGGGCCGCCTTCCGGGGAACGCTTGGCAACGTCTGGAGGTATTTCCAGTTGCCACCCTGGGAGAGGACGCCTCCACACCATGTGGGATGAGACCAGTGGTGCTGCCGTTGAGAATCCCAACCGTTGGTGTTTCTAGATTGAGCCTAGAGAGTGTAAGAATCTTGCATTCGTGAGTCCTTGGAGGACAGATCCAGGATACGCCGACTACACGCAGAGACCCGGGGCTCGCCCGTCACCAGGCTGCCTGTTTGTTGAAGAGCTCACCTCTGCGCTCCCTCACACGCAGCTGAAATCTGCCCCCCTGGAATTCTCTGCCTGGGGCCTGACCCCACCCCTTGCCCCATGGAGATGCTTATAGAAAGCTCCCTGGCGATTCCTCGCAGTTCTCACTGCCCCCACACGCCTCCACATGACTTAGCTTGACATGCACGCGCCCCCCAAATGTCAGGGCAGACTTCCCGACGGCAGACGCAAAGTCGTGTCCCTTGTTTCGCGGCCCTATAGCTAGCACTGCTGATTTTAGGCATAGAAAATGCCAGCTCCGAAATGACCGGCCCCGGACGGCCAATGTGGCTGCTGGCCGGGAGCACCACTACACTCTGCATTGTGACCCCAGCACCACATGCTGCCCAGTCCGTTGTAGGTGTTTGTGGGGCGACTTCAGACAGAGGTGGGCTTTTCAGTTTGTAACGTGTGAGAAAAATAGTGGTAAAGCAGGTGGGTAGCTTAGCATTATTTGTAGTGTGCTGGCTTCTTTATGACCACACAGTAAAGAAAAGAGCTTTTGTTGCTCTGCTGTTCCATTTTTGGGGTTAAGTTGGGAGATTCTATCAGCAAACTGGGAAGGTGCCGCCTTCCGGTTAACACACGGCATAACCATGGACTGCACCCGAAAAGTAATCTCCGCTTCTGGTTCCCAAGAAACTGCTGGACCAAGAAACTGCTGCAGTTCTCCAAGAGTCTTCGGATTAAACTTAGGACAAGTCATTTCCTTTGTTCTTCTGTCCAAGAGGTCACCTTTGCAAGGTGAACATCAGTGGCACCGTCAGCAGGAAAAGGATCGTGAATCACTGTCTAAATTTCAATGATGTCTATAATAATTTCTCAAATTAATTGCATGAGGTTTGCAAGACTCTGTAAATTTCTCCGTGAGAGAAATTGGCAGGTTTGAGGCTCATGGAATCATGATCTTAAGCACTGGAATTTTCCATAGTTGTTTGCTCAGTGCCTCTCCTTGCTCGGGTGTCATGTGTAACTGGGCCAAAAGGCTGATAGATTTTTTTTCATCCACAATATTGAGTGTCTTCTGTGTACCAGACAGTATGATTTCTGCTTCATGGCGATCAGTATTGCTTTTTAGAGAAGAAATACACAAAAAAGTAGGGAAATAGGACACCCCGCTCTCTTGACTAAGAAGCTAAAAGTGAAAGCTTTGCAATATTAATGTGGCCAAATAAATTTTAAAAATCAAGTCAAAATTCATTAAGTATTTTAAAATGTACTACTTAGTGACATTTAGTACGTTCATAAAGTTGCCATCTCTGTTTCGTTTCAACACATTTTCATTACCTCAAAAGAATACTCCATACCCACTAAGCAGTCATTACCACGCCCTCTCTCTTCAGCCTCTGGCAACCACTTGTCTATTTTCTGTCCCCAAGTTACTTATTTCAGATGTTCCATACAAATGGAATCATAGAACGTGTGGCTTTCTGTGTGTGGCTTCTTCACTTAGCATAATATTTTTGAGAGTTATCCATTGTAGCATGTATCATTACTTTGTTCCTTTTTATGGCTGAGTACTATTCCACTTCCAACTGTATTCTTCATGTATGCTTAAAATGAACTTCTCCCCATTGACCTGTTTTGACATGTTTTCCTGGGATGGAGGTTGTTTAAAGATTCAGCTTTATTGTGTTCAGCATACTTCCTTATAATAGAGCAAAATGTTGTATTCTGTCCTTATTTCTTGTCAGAACCTTCCAAGAAGGCACTGAACTCAATTCTCTGTTTCTGAGGACTTGGCATTGACAGCAGACAACAGTCCCCTAGCGCTGTAGACAAAATCACTGCTGTCAATTCATGCCATTGTGGAAAACGGTGAGTCGGGGTGATAGGTGGAGACTTTCCCACCCATCATAGGCAGAAACCACAGGTGTGGAGCTAGAGCCTGGAGTACTAAGCATTTGCTCCGACACAGAACTGCTCTGCCAGTTCTAAGATGGCAGCCACCTTTGCAGTCCCCAAAGGGAGCTTAAAAAATAAGATGTACCCTTTTCCAGCACCCACGTTCAACACGTGGTGAGGCCAGGAGCTCTTGTCCTGGGAGATAGCGGTCGTTCCAGGGGGCTGCTGAGCAGCGACGTGGGTCTCCCCCCGTTCCGCAGGGTATTCGAGGTCAGTGCGGTCTCTGTAATTCTGATGTTGATGACTTTGCGTGTTGGGCAGAGAAACTGTGCCCTGGCCTCGGCTCACTACTTCTGGGCCATGTGGTTCATCTTCGTGTTTTCCAGCACTTGTTGGTATCTTTTATCTGGCAGGGTGTGGGCAGGCTGTGGGATGCCTCACAGCAGACTTCTATGTTGAGACGAGGAACATTCTCGTCAAGTTAGCTGCAGCCTCTCATGTTGCCTCTCTCCAGAGTGGGCTTTTCTGTTCCCAAGACAGGCCCATGTGGTTGCGTCCGTACTTCCGCCGCAGAGAACTTTGCTGCCAACAAGAACGTTTTGTCCCATCATGTCCAGTGACCAAAATAAGACCAAAGCCCATGTGAACTTTGTCCTACTTCCTGATATAAACAAATCTCAAGTATCTTCGACATTTAAAAAAAAAGATTTTTCTTTCACAGGTGGCAACTTTCAAAACTGCTGAGGGGAGCAGCTGACCAAGCAGGAGAGCTGCTTTGCCAGTTCTGAGATGCTCCCTGTGGGAAGCTCCCTGGCTGGGGATTGAACTCATGCTGCAGTCGCTGCTGATAGCTTCATAGGCTGAGACTTAACCCGTTACGCCCCCAGGGAGGCCTAGGGTACCCAAGTTTAGAGTCATCTGGAGTTTAGAAGGAATATTTAATATTGGGAGGAAGGAAGAGCAGATTCATTTGTTAAAAATCAAGATAGAGAGCCTCCCCTGTGGCGCAGAGGTTAGGCCTTAAAGCTGCCTTTGCAACTGGGCCTTATAATTAATTTTCAGGGAGCAGGGAGCTAGCTCGTGGGCTCGAGTTTCTGATAGGGCCAGTCTGGACTTGTCGTGGGCAGAGTGTGCATTAAGGAGGGGGCTGGGGATATTACTGTATCCTACTGGATTCTTCTAAGCTGGCAAATCAAACATCAGGCAGATTGATAAGAGGAAAAAACCCACAGGAAATCTAATAATAATGATGTGCAGAGAGAGACCCAATACAGCTCAGTAATTTGCCACATGGTTTCAGACACCATCTTTTTTTTTTTTTAAAGATTTATTTATTTATGCATGCAAGAGCTGGGGTGTAGGCCAGAGGTGTGGGAGTGTGGGACAGGATTCACAAAAGATGGAGTGGGGAGCAGAACAGGCAGATCTACTGAAATACACTGCTGAGGGGAGCAACGGGGAGACAGGAGAGGTCTGCTGTGCCATGTGGGAAGCTCCCTGGCTGGGGACTGCAGTGGCTGCTGATGGCTTCATGGGCTGAGACTTAACCCGTTGCGCCACCACGGAGGCCTCTCAGACACCACCTTAAATAGCTAAGATCAGGGAGGTAGGGGCTGGGAAAGAGAAAGGGCAGTCAGGGAGTTTACTGGGGAGGGCACTGCCGAGTATGCAGATTTAAGTTCTGCCTCCTCCTTAGAAAATAGTTAGGAAATTAGGTCTTCATGGTGCAGTGAGTGAGAAGGAGAGACATCTTATTCAAAAGTAACTTCCACCCAGCCTTCAGAGCCCCTCCCACGAAATCAACCTTTTGCAAAGACATCTCAGGGTGGCAGATTTTTGCTTCCCTTCAGAAAGAAATCAGGGCATGGATTTTTCCTCTGTCTCAGTTATTCTGCTAACCATGTAAAAAGAAAAGCTACCACCACTTCTTGCTGTCTTAGACATTTCCTGTGGTTCAGAGTTTATAGTGAGAAAGAAGGATGTTGGGGCCTCCCAGGTAGCACAAGGGTTAAGTCTCAGCACTGTGAGGCTATCCACAGCCACTGCAGCACAAGTTCGATCCCCAGCCAGGGAGCTTCCCACATGGTGCCCTAGACCTCTCCTGCCTCAACCGCTGCTCCCCTCCGCAGTGTATTTCAGTAGATCCACCTGTTTTCTTCCCCACTCTGTCTCTGGTGAATCCTCTCTGGCCTGCACCCCAGTTCTTGTATACATAAATAAATAAATCTTAAAAAAATTTATATTAAAAGGGCGTTGAATGACAGAATATCATGGATGTCTCCTTTTAAAGAAATTGTTTTCCTTCTTTTATTTTACCCAGTGTAAAGGTATTTGTAAAAAAATAGATATGTGTGTTTATATTTTTTATAGCTTTGTGTGAGTAAAAGATTTGCTATAAAAATTAACTGACATTAACAAAAATTACTTGAGGGAAGTGGGATTGGAGGAAGGGGGGAATTATTAGCTGGTTCTCGACACCTCTTTATTGTCGGGCTTGTACCACAAGCCTATAACCATTGTTAACTCCATAAAATACATCTTAAATTTTATAAGTGTTTTCCAGGTTCATGCACAAACTCAGACCCCAGCTCTCCCTTTCTCGTAAATCTCAAGTTCCTCAGATATGAATTCTGCCACGAGAAATTGGAAACACAGACCCAGCATTTGGGGGAGTTGTGAGGTGTCAGCAGGGACAAGACAAGGGTTCCAGCCACAGGACACTCCCAAGAATCGGACAGAGGCCAGATTACTAGGGTACAAATTTAGTCAGAAGAAATTGCCAGTGCAGAGAACGGCTGTGGGGGGGAAGGAAGCCGTGTGGAGGTGGGTGCTTAGGAGAGAGAGAGAGTGTGTGTTTTGATAAATTCGAGACCTGCCCAGAGCAGTCTCTCAGGGATGTGTCCAAGGAGGCAGGTGTTTGGGTTTGGACTTAATGAGACACTGTGATTTATAATAAGACAGGTTTGATCTCTGCCCTGGCACAGCGCTCTTGCACTTGAGTTTCCTAAGTGATGTTAGTGGTAAAGGTGAAAGGAGCGGAGCGGCTCTTGTTTATTCTTAGTCCACCCCTTTTAGCCACACCTGAGTTTATGTTAATGAGATGACTTTTGGGAAGCCCTTGAGGATTGGGGCCCTGGTTGCCAGGGAACCCGGCAGGTGATGAAAGGGTCAGGATTGCAGGAAGGGGGCTGGGCCGGAGATGCCCTCAGTATTAACGACCAAGCAGTCATTCAGCCCTGCCTGCAGGGAAGTGTCCAGAAGAACCCTGAAAGAACTGTGTCGCGGACCTCCCTGGTGGCGCAGTGGGTTAAGCGCAGCACTATGAAGCTATCCAGAGCCACTGCAGCTCTGGAGTTCAGTACCCAGCCAGGGAGCTTCCCACATGGCGCAGCAGACCCGTATGCAGTCAGTAATGATGATGGCAACAAAAACAGTAGTAGTGATGGCCATTTAATACTAAGACACATTTACAGTGTTCTGAACATTCTTCACGTAAGAATTTACTTAATCCTCACAAAAACCTTTTAAAGTAGGCATTGTTCTGAACCATAATTTATGAATAGTGACTCTGAGATGTAGAAAGGTTAAGGGACTTTCCCAAGCTGTCCTGTGTGTGAGAAATCATAAGAGGTCCTAAAAATTAAATCACAGTCTCACCTGCATCATAACCTGGGAGGGGTTCCTTTAAGAGAGGGGTTAACAGGCCTCCCTGGTGGCACATGGGGTTAAGTCTCAGCCTGAGAAGCTATCTGCAGCCACTGTAGCATGAGTTGGATCCCCGGTCAGGGAGCTGACCCACTTGGCGCAGCAGACCTCTCCTGTCTCCCCTGCTGCTCCCCTCAGCAGTATACTTCAGTAAATCTGCCTGTTCTGCTCCCCACTCTGTCTCTGGTGAATCCTTTCACCCCCACACCTACACCCCAGCTCTTGTATGCATAAGTAAATAAATCTTAAAAAAAAGGCATTTGAATGAGTGAGCCAAACTGCTTCTTTCCCCTCTGTACTTCTTTACATGTCTGAGGAAAAGATAACCATAGAATCTTGCAATGTCTAGTAGAAGTTCTCTGACCTTAACATGGAACCAGCTTCCTTTCTTTGATCTTGGAGCCAGAGGTGGTGGTTGAAAAAATCAATTTTCTCTCAACTGTGGAACCATAGCACTAGCATTATAACAATTGGAAGTTACTAATCCAGATTTCTTAGACTACGCAATTAAAAAACCAAATCCATCATATCTCTTCTTGGGCAATCAGAGATGTTTGGGAAGGTAGCAGGAGATAATATTTGGTGAGTGGTTACTGCCAGGTATTTGGTAGCGACTCTGCAAATCTTTGTTGTCGTTTTTTAAAGATTTATTTATTTATGCATACAAGAGCTGGGGTGAAAGACAGAGGTGTGGGAAGGTGAGAGGATTCACCAGAGACAGAGTGGGGAGCAGAACAGGCGGATTGACTGAAGTACACTGCTGAGGGGAGCAGCAGGGAGACAGGCGAAGTCTGCTGCGCCATGTGGGTCAGCTCCTGGCCGGGGATCAAACTGGTGCTGCAGTGGCTGCCGATAGCTTCATAGTGCTGAGACTTAATCTGTTGCACCACCAGGGAGGCCCTCTTGCAAATCTTGGTCAGTCTGATCCCCAGAACAATCATTTAGTACATATATCATCTTGATTTTAGAAATGAAGAAATTTGTTCTGTAAAATTAAGTCAGTTGATCAGAGGGTGACATTTGTTGGGCGGTCAGACTCAGGTCATCTGGTTTCAAAGACGTGCTCTTCCCTCTCCTCTGCTGTGCATCGTGTGGCCATAGCTCCGCTTCCTAGCTCACACGTGACTGTACAGGTATTATCTGCCATCAGCATTGTGTGTGCCGCTGACTGCACAGCATGCAGAGATGCATGTAGTAACTTACATTAAACTTCTAAGACATGTCAGAGTTCTAAACTGTAAAGTTGCTGAGCAGTCCCTTAGTAGAGAGCGTTTCTAGTACTTCTGGTCAGTGGCGGTGAAGTTGGGCAGGAGATGTAGAAAAGTTAAGTAACTTTTTCCTCTGTCCTCTTAGATTCAGTACCCGGATCTTGCAAATTAAAATGACAAAAGGCAGATGAACATTTTTCTTGTTACACGTGGGACTTGACACAAAGAAATGTGACTTAAGGAGACAGTTAAAATTTGAGGCTTTATTCCATCTTAACAAAGGGCAGTACAATATAGAGAAGAGATTAGGCAAAGGGGGGTTGGAGGTTTCTGGGGTAGGATATGTTGTAGAGAGGTGTCCAGGAAGTATATGATAAATTTGGGTGGTTTAGTAAGGTTTATTAAGCTTAGTAGGGCTTATTATGTCCTCTCAGTTAAAACAAGAGTTAATGCAGGTAAGAACTGTCTCTGAAGTAGTCCTATTCCTGGTGTGAGAGTGGGACACTCGTTGTCAGTGGGAGATTTACGCCCTAATTTTAGACTTGTCGGGGAGGGCAGAGAGCTCAGTGTTCAGGTCAAAACAATTCTTTCCCCAAAGGGGCCTCCTTTGGGGTAGCAGACGAGCATACTCTTGAATTGCTTTCTGCCCTGGCCTTGGTCTACAGTTCACCACCCAGTATCACCGCCATGGCCGGCCTTGTTTACCTTGCCTTTATCCTCGGTAGTTTCTGAATTTCTGGCTAATGTAAGCCAACATTTGGGCATATTCACTTCTGAGTTTCTTCAGCAAAGTATTAGTAGTACAAATGTTTTTTCATTTTAAAAACCCATATAGATCCTCCTGGTAGCGCAGGGGTTAAGTCTCAGAACTATGAAGCTATCAGCAGCCACTGCAGCACGAGTTCGATCCCTGGCCAGGGAGCTTCCCACAGGGCGCCGCAGACCTCTCCTGTCTCCCTGCTGCTCCCCTCAGCAGTGTACGTCAGTCAGTCCGCCTGTTCTGCTCCCCACTCTGTCTCTGGTGAATCCTCTCACCACCCCACACCTCTGGCCTACACCCCAGCCCCTGTATGCATAAATAAATGAAATAAACCTTTAAAAAATTAAAATAAAAACCACATAAAGCGAAAAGCATTGCTGTGGAACCTTGGCCCTCGCACACTTCCCAGAGCTCTGTGTTCCAGCTCAGCCGGAAGTGCTCCCGGGGAAGGCCACTCTCTGTCTCTCCTGCACAGTTCCCTTGTTCTGTGCCCAGTAGACAGCATTCCTTTCACTTGAGATAAGCAAAGAACAATTCAAGTAGAAGAGGAGGAAACAGGAGGGGTGGGAGCGTAGCAAAGTGGTACACTTGCCTACCTATGTGCTTATTTATATAATTGTGTTTTTATAACATTTCCTGTACTTTTCTGTAAGCTGATGCTGCCCTAATTATAGATTTTCAAGAGAACACTTCATTGTACCCCAAATTATATAGTCCTTTACAAAGGTACCTTCTTACTGGTTTACCAAATACCTTATAAACTCGTAATTACATAAAACAATTCAGGATACAGAATAGAAACAGCCTGTACCGTTAACAGATGTTGGCATTGTTACATAATTGAGTTCGAGGCTTTCAAAGGTCTCTAATATTTTTTCTTGTGTGGAAAAGAAAGAAGTGACTCATTACAGTTGTAACTCGTCACAGAGACTCCTGCCTAAACAGAAGCGCGGTCGGCTGGGGGAGGCCTGTGTGGAGCTTTGTCAGGAGCCCGCTTGGGTGCATGGAAGGTGCCACTTATCCAGCAAATTACCTCCGTGCCATATGTACCTGCTTGTTAGACAGCTTGCGGGCACCTGGGCTGAGCCAAGGCTGGGCCCCTATCATCAACACACCTGCCCACTGCGTCCCCACAAACGCCAAGCTTGGGGAGTCACCCCATTAGCAGACCTGCTCGTTCAGCACAGCCCTGGCCCACAGGCCGGGGAAGTGCTGGCTCCCCCATGCCGCGGCTTTTTTTCTTGGCCAGTGTTTTTTGGGTCCAGGGCATCCAGATGACAAGGAAGGGGCCCCAGAGGGGCGCAGCTGTGCTATTATGATGGGATGGGCTTAATGTTTAATTTTTAATTTAGCGTCCAGCACTATTGTTTAAAAAAGTGATGCTTACATATGATATTAGAATTGAGAGGATCCCGTGTTTCCCACTCACAAACAAACTTTTAAGAAATCTGGTCAGATGCTGTGTGGCAGCTGTTTCCCTCTCTGAAGGAAACTGGGTGCAAGCCGACGGGTGTGGGGGGGAAAGAGAAACACACACACACACACACACCCCTATCACTCCCTCCAAGCTCGGTGTGCTGCCTTAAGGTGGCTGTTCTCTCCTCGGCCGAGAGTCCCCTTTTTGGGCAAGACCATTGAGAGGAGAGTTGCAAGAACGGACGTCGTCATGGATTTGGCCGTTTTATTTTGTGGGACTCGCCCTGCCACTTTGGTGATTCCTCCCTCGAAAAGGGCCTGAACGAGCTCCCAGCCCACTAGCCCAGAGGCTCCCGGGACAGTAAAGACTGAAGGTGGAGAGCCAGCTTTGCAGTTTAAAAAACAAAACAAAACACAAAAACCTGGAGTCTGGTCTGATTCGCAAATGTAAGTGGACGAGCGTTTGCACGACGCCTTCTGTTGCTGCCACGTATTGACACGATCAATTATGTGTCGGCAAACAGCTAAGCCGGCTGAATGGACTGTGTTGACTGCCTCGTGCAATTAAAGCAGGCAGACGTCGAGAAACCGGGATGCAGAGCGGCAACCATGTATTTTCTCCAGCGAACACCAGAATCGCTGACACGCAAGCGGGAGTCCTGTTGCATTTTGCTGCTGGCCAGACTGAAGTGGTCCAGAGGGGTGACTAATAAGGGGGAGCAGGCTCTCACTCACTCCCACATCTTTTTTTCTTCAATGCATTTCCACGTATGTCCCTGGCTGCAGGTTTGGAGGGCGCTGTTTCAGGCCGGTTCACACTATTTATTTTGCTGACATTTGTTACATGTCAAGGGCTCTTGATAGCTTTTCTTCTTTTAAGTACTATTTAGCATAATACTTAAACTGTTGAATTTGCAGTTACAATACAGGTGTTCTCAGTTCATCTGTCAGCTCTAGCAAGTCACTCTGCAGGGCAAAAGGTAGACTGACTTTCTGCTCCCAGAAGAGAAGCTCTAGCTGTATCGTTTCCTCCCCACTAGATTCAGAAGCGATAACTTGAGTCAGACATTCCAGTTTCCTGGGACATGGTTTATTATTGTCTAGCAAGTTACTGTGGGATCACATCTCACCCGGTATTTCTCAGATGTGCACTGGCAAAAGATGGACATGTGAACTGTCACTCTGAAGTTGAGGATTTGAACCATTAACTGACCCACTTGGTTTATTCTTTGTGTACAGTTTTGTTAGAACAGTGCTAATTACTAAGCAGCTGAATTGGTGGAAAGTGCACAGCAGTAATTTTCACCTTGCTGTTGCTTTGCTATTAAAAAAAAATCGTGAACATGTTACAGGACAAGGAGGGGGCAACCCCCAGAACCCCCAAACCTGCCCACTTGAAATAGGTTCTGCCATCTGCCACATCAAGACAAAACATGTAAGTCCTTTAGTGAAAAACTTGAATACAATCAGTGTAATAATACAGAAAAGACAGGATAGAACTAGAGGGAATCATGCTCAGCGAAGTAACCCAGAAGGAAAGAGAAAAATATCAAATGGTTTCACTTATAACAGGGATATAGGGGAACCAAATGTGAGAAAGATACCCAGAGAGGAGGGGGAGGACAAGGGCTCAAAATGGGGTAGAAAAGGACACAAGGGACCACAGAGATGGGTCACGGGTGAATTGGTGGTGGGTTATCCAAGGGGAAAACAAAATGTAAAAGATATAAATAGCAATAAAAAAATTTAAAAAAAAAAACAGAAAAAACAAAGAATATAGTTTCTAAACTAAGCAAGCAAAGTTACCCATCACCTCGTGGGCAAAAGTCCACCCAAATGGGATTGGCCCAAAGCAAGGCCCGAAAGCCTGCCACAAGTCTGAAACACCTTTCGGCAGGGACCCATAGATTAGGGTCAAAAACAGCCAGATAATTTTGGGAGCTAAAGAGCAAAATCAAAACCAAGGTCAACACTGCCATAGTCACCTCCCCATGGGTCTCTCACCCACTTCTGCTTCGGTCAGTCCAGGCCAGTGCAGCTTCTTTACCTGCCCCCATGCTCCATGTGTCTCTTCTGGCCGCCATCCTGCTTCCTTCTTTCTTCCTTTTGTGTTTCTCCTTCTCTCTTTTCTAGCTTCTTATCTGCTCAGCTCCACCCTCCCTTGGGTGGGGCAGGGAACCTGGAACACTCCCCTTTCCTGAGGACCACCCTCTTACAAACACACCTGGGTTCGTGGACTTGACTTATGAACTAACTCCGGAAGAGCACGTCTGTCTGTGGAGCATCAATAGTGCAGCTTTTGGTGGATCCCACTGGGTTTCCATGTCTGTGCCTCTAAGAGCTGGTGAATGCTGAATAGGACAATTTTAAAAGGAAGAATAGCACTGAGAGAGGGGGGGTGGGGGAGAAAGAGAGAGAAGTGCTTAAATTATTATGTGCTTTTATTATTATTTACCAATTTTAGGAAAAAGAAAAAGGCCTCCTAGTTCTTGGCTGCTCAGATGAGATGGAGAACTAGACTGAGCGTTCTGGTGGCGTAAATTATTATTTCAGTGGCGGATGACGCATCAGTGCTTCCGCCTCCGGGAACAGACGCCTGTCTACCAGGAGCGGCCGCAGACCTAAAGCAGCCGCAGACCTAAAGCAGCAGCATTGGCGGCTTGTTTTGTTTGGGTGTAAGAACAACTTAAAAGATTTTATTTTTGCCCTTGGCCGGGTCAGAAACATCTGTTTCAGGTAGCTTCCAAGTGTTACTTATTAGCCCACAAGCCAAACACCCAGCTAGGAGTTCCGTTCGCAAACTCCACAAGCTGTGTGTGTATATTTGGATTAAAATCACATATCTTATTATTTGGATTTCTAGCAGTCAGGAACTTTGAAAAGAAATCTGTCTTTTTAAAAAGGAATGCGAAAAAAATCAAGTTGTCTTTCTTAGCACAAGAGTTTTTGGGTAGCTTTAAGAAATCCCGCTTATGGCTAGAAAGGAAAGGTTTCAAAGGAACCTCATCCCCATACGGTTTTACTTGCTAATCCTTTATCCACCATCTTCAGCTCTCATTCCTTTGCTTTCTTGCCTGTGGCTACATTTCTATCTCTGCATCAATTAGCACAGTGATTTATACTACAAGCAAGCAGTTTAGAGGTAATGGTACACAATTAACATCTCATTCCACCATAAAGGGTATGCTAAATACCCCAGTCATTGCTTTCTCTGCCTGGAATTGAAATAAGTGTTTGTCCTAATTCATATGCTATCTGATGTGAAGCGGGGATGCTTTGTACCACACTACGCCATTAATCTAATTATAGATAGCTGCGCATGGAGTGCTGTCTGAGCTGGGAGATGGAAGAAAATAGCCTTTTGTCATTTAGCATGACTGTGACGCTGGATCACACTTTGCAGGGCAATGCTGCAAAATGGAAATCTCAGTCATATCGCCGCCTGTTGCATCTTTTCTAATTACCCCAGCATTGTAAACACAACTGGGCGCAGGTATAAATAGAGCTGTAGATGGGCTGTCATGTGGGCTGTCGGAGAAGGCCCTCCGAGTGCTGTTGGATTAAATGATGCATTCTGATTGACAGCTACCCTGAGACTGGGCCGATGGAGTTGTCACCGCATCGCGCTCACCGGCTGCTCCGCTACAGCTGGACCTGGCGCTCCACAGTCGGTGGCGGCACCTTCTCGGCCCGGGCGGCACCTCCAAGGGAAGGATGGCCACGGGCTGCAGCTCTGTTGGCTGATTTGGGTTGGTTTCATGGCGCCAATGCTGAAATGGATGGGAATGCATTTTGTGAGGCACTGAACCCCTGCTAAGTTTGCCCCAACTGATCACTGCCTACCCCACAAAGAATTTCCGTAAAGAAAACCAGGTTGTGAGCCTCCCTGGTGCCACAGCGGGTTAAGTGCAGCACTGTGAAGCTATCCAGAGCCACTGCAGCACCAGTTCGATCCCCGGCCAGGGAGCTTCCCACATGGCGCAGCAGACCTCGCCTGTCTCCCCGCTGCTCCCCTCAGCAGTGTACTTCAGTAGATATGCCTGTTCTGCTCCCCACTCTGTCTCTGGTGAATCCTCTCACCACCCCACACCTCTGGCCTACACCCCAGTTGTATGTATAAATAAATAAATATTTTTAAAAAAAGGAAACAAGGTTGAATTTGATTCTAGTTCCACCTAGGTGTTGTCATCTATGTTTAGTGGGTTTTTTTCCTCTAGTTTTTTGACACGCCAGTGTTTTTATTTTATTTTTTTAAAGGTTTATTTATTTATGTATACAGTAACTGGGGTGTAAGCTAGATGTGTGTGGGGGGGGTGGTGAAAGGATTTGCCAGAGACAGAGTGGGGAGCAGAACAGGCGGATCTACTGAAACACGCTGCTGAGGGGAGCAGCAGGCAAGGCAGGAGAGGTCTGCTGCGCCATGTGGGAAGCTCCCTGGCCGGGGGGATCGAACTGGTGCTGCAGTGGCTCTGAATAGCTTCATAGTGCTGAGACTTAACCCGTTGTGCCACCAGGGAGGTCCCACCAGTGTTTTTAAAGATGTGTCTTTTTCGCAGCCGGTCATTTCTGTTTCTTTGGAACATGCGCTGACTCAGAGGTAGGAGAGCAGGCTTCAGGGCGCTCCTGGGCGGCACCCACTGGGAATGGAGGCAGCACAATGCTGGGCCCCGCCGGGGCCAGAAGGCATAAGACTTCGAGTAAGGGGACTCTTCCATGTGAAGGGATGGGCCTGCCACCTGGTGTGGGAGGGCGACAGGCCGTCACCAGCCAGCGCCCTTGAGGCTAGGACCGTGGATGGGAAGTGGCCCGCAGTGAAGGTCCAGCCCCCACCCTTGCCTTGGTCTTGGCTGAGGCGGCCCATAGTTGACCTGAGAAAGCAGCATCGACTGTCCACATCCAACTGTCATGGGAAGAATGAGCTAGAACTGGAAACCAGTGCTGAGCCTCCTAAAGCAGAACCGTGCTTGAGTCTCAGAGGCGCCATGGAAAGAACATGGAAGCAGGCGGGAAAGGTCCCAGAGGTCCCGAGGCTGGACACCGTCGGGCAGGTGTGGTGCCGGTAACCGCTGAGGCCCAGCAGAGGCCCGAGACTTGAACTCCACAGGGAGATACGTGTACTACACGAGTACAGCGACAGCAAGGGGGACCTCGTGTGACCCTCGTGTGGCGAACCCCAGCCTGGGCAGCTTTCCTTTCTCTGGGGCCGGAGCTGTGTGGGCCTGACAGGTGGGCACGGCTGCTGGCGGGATGTTTTGTTGACCAAGTCCTTTCAGCAGCATCAGCCCCTCCCAAGCCCTGGCTGGTTCCCCCCCTCCCCCCAACCACCTGCCCCCTGCCCCCTTTCATCAGGCTGCCCATTTGGGGCTGTGTGCCAGTGTTAAAGACAATCCCATTAGGTCCTTTCCATTGTCCGACTCACCATTTTCTCTGGTCCTTTCATCTCTGGTAGGATTCCTTTTTCTTTGTTTTGAACTTTTGTGGAGAAATTTTCTTGTTAGATATGGTCTGACATGGCAGACACCGTCAATTTTAATTTGCTTACAGTTGAGGCGTCATTTTTACCACAGTTAGATAACAAACACCTCCAGTATTGTCCAGGTGGCTTCTGGAGCCCAGCCCAGCCCAGGGAGTGCCTGTTCTCTGCTTTGACTTACACGGGGAGGGGTGTCTGTCACTAATTTGTCTGTGGTTTGGGGGAAGCACCTCCCTAAAGCCGCAGAATGAGTCTGTCTACCTGTGAACCCAGAGCTTCTCAACTCAGGCCCCGCCAAGAGCAGCTTCTAATCATGAAGCAGAAGACCTGGCAGGCTGAGAACATTCTGGCTTCTAGAGTAGTTCTCTGTCCTGTCAACTCGCCTTTGAAATCTTTGACTCCCAACCCCAGAACAGCACCATTGTGGTTTAGCTGCTTGGAGGGAAAAAAAAAAAAAAAAGCGATAACTTAAAATCAAAACTCTCGCTGGAAGTTTTGCAGACTAGGAATACTGAAATGCCTCGCTGAAAGCCAAACTGCCCATCACGGGCCTTTCCCTGAAATCTCCCAACTAGTTGGCATCTGCTGTGCCTCCTAACCCTTCGGAGAAACCAGTCAGTAGCTTTGTGATCACAAGCTTGGAAGGCCCGAGTGTCGCTCTCAAGCGACTTCTCTGGAACATCCCAGTGCTGTCCCTTCGGAGGGTCCACTGAGCCCCGGCTCAGGCCCGGCCTGGCAAGCACCCCTAGCCCCTGCGAGGTCCAGCCCAGAACTTGTTTTCAGAAGGCGTGTTTGTGTGGGCACCCCGAAGGGGTCAAGACAACATCAAAGGTAATCTTGAAAAGAGAACCTTCTCTCTGCCTCCTCTTTATATTCAGAAAGGTCATTTCTAAGCCAAGTATTTGCAAGGAGGCCTCTCTGGAGGCATTTCCCCGTTGTTATTTTTTACTTGTGATTACAATAAGTCGCTTATCCCCCAAACAGATTTAAGAACAATAAACAAATACAAAAGGAAAAGGAACATCTCATCAATAACAAAGACCGCATCTAAAGGCATCGGGTTGGGTGCCTCTTTTACATCTCTTTCCAAGCAAAGCAGGAGTCCTACAGAGAAAGGAATCCAAAAGATAGGAAAATTACAAAAATAATAAAAGGATCCAGTTGTAGGCAGGACCTCGTCATTTCTGGGGAGAAACGGAGCTCGGAGCTCTTTGCAACCCTCGCCCTTAAAAGGCTTGTTTGTGATATAGTAAAAAATTGGTTTTTAAGGGAATATCCACTGTGGTGAAATGTGATAAATTCTATTATTCTCTGTTTGTAGAGAGAGACTTTCCCTGCATTTTTGAGTTTACAAATGTGGAAGTCGAATTGTGCAAAACAAAACAAAACAAATCGGGAAGAGGCGAGTGTCTCCCTCACACTGAACGCCCCGGGGGCGCACTCAGCTGAAGTAACTTTTCTGTGGGCACTTTGCCCCCGGGACGTGGAGTTCCTTTTCCAAGGCAGGCAGGGCACAGGTACGAAACTGCAATGTGGGGCAACTATATCCGCCCCTGCCGGCCCTCCCTCTGCAGGTTTAATGAGGGGCTTGAAGGTCCAGTTCCTCCGGGATAAGCCTTCCCTCTGCCCCGAACGTTGCGCTCCTGCTTTGCCCCCCTGGCCACTTCCGACTCAGATGAATTTTAATAGGAGCAAAAAGCTTTTCTTTGCACTGTAATTTCACTTAGGATCATATCTTTCAGAGACTGGCAGGCACTTGTATGTCTTGATTGCAAAACACACACTCAGTAGTAAAGAAAATGCAAAAGATGTTGTTATTCAACCTGCCGCGGGGGCGCAGATCCGCTGGGAACCCAGGCCATCGGGCTCTTCCGCGCCCCCTCCCCCTGGCAGATAGGCCCTGGGAAGAGCTGCTCACAGCCCCCTGCGCAGAAGATAGGACCCTTCCCCGCCACCCCCACAGAGCCCCCCCCCCCCAGCGCAGGCGCGTCCGCCTTTGCGATGCGCACAGGAGGCTTGGAGCTTCGCGTTACAGCAGCAAACTGGCGCTGCTGCTGCCTCACCCGGAGAGATGCCGCTCCCCAGGAGCTCCAGGTGGTTCCTCCTTCACCCCGGGGACACTTCCTCAAACCATTTCATTTTGTTTCTGTTCAGAAAGATCACACTGTGGCTCTTGTTCCCAGAGATGGAGGACATTCCAGCAGCCACCCTCTGTAGTACAAATGTGTGCGGGGCCCAGCGGCCTTTACTGGGCGTCGCTGTTTAGAGAGCCACTTACAAAAGATGCTTAAAATACTTGGCTTTCTCGCTAGGATTTCAAAATCTTGCTATCCTTGCCTCACGGTGCAGAAGGGCTTCTCACCCCGTTTCCTCTCTGCCTGCCCTAACCATCTCCTTACGGTGGAAGGCGACGCCGTGCTGCGCCTGCAAGGTTAACTATTCCAATCGTGAATGTAGCGTTTTCTGTCACTGGAAAAACTCTGAATTCTAAACATTGGGTTGCCCCAAATGAACACTGAAACCCTTTGTCTTAAACTTACTGAGACACAGCCCAGCAGCCCCCCTCTGAGGAGTGGGGCGTCTGAGACAGCGGTCTGCTGCCACCTACTGGCGCCTGTTGGCATCACCGCGTCTTTGGTCGACCTGGCTCTTGGAATTTGCATTAATCAGGTTAAATTTGTAAGCGCCGAAAATTCTATATACTTGATAACGTTTTGAGATTTTTTTTTTAAAAAAATACAGGATGGTTACAATCGCCACTCATTACCAACTGGAGCACTTCTTCCAAGAGAGGTTTTAAATACTTGGGCTTACCTCGTATGCCAGAAATGAAAATACTTGGTTTTTATGGCAAGAATTAAAAGCCATTTGATTTCAAAGATGTCTGAAATCTGACTTTGATTGAGTGCTCCTTTGGAGGAAAGTTTAGCCTTTAAACTCATTCGTGTGTTGTTTTGTTGTTTTCTCCTGAAGTACAAAGTGCACATCTTAACCAAACTGGCTGCAGAACTGAACAAATTTATGCCGGAAAAAGTGGCCGAGGACACGAGCAGCATTCTGCGCTCCCCGATGCCTGGCGTGGTGGTGACCGTGTCTGTGAAGCCCGGCGACATGGTAAGGACGTGCTTGGTGGGGCGGGGATGCCGGCCCGCTTCCGTGCGGTCAGGTCCCCTGGGTTGGCTCCTCCCGGAAGCCAGCCGGGGAGCGCCTTCCTTGCCGTCTTCCTCCAGCTGCCTCACACTTGAAGGAGGTTAGTGACGGCCCCTTCGGCCCCATGGTCTGCCTCAGAGACTGAAATAAGCCAGGCTCTCTCTGTTACCTGGCATTTTGCATTTGAGGAAGTATTTGATTTTAAGGTTTTATGTCCTTTTTAGCTTTCTGTGCATTAAGCATCCTTGGAAAACTCAGCCCATGAAATAACGCTCGGGTGGGGAACTTTTGGTGTGGTTTCTAGAGTAAATGGGAAGGAGAGCTCAGGAAAGGCCATCCATCATCTGGGAAGCAGCACTTCTGACACTTGACAGAGGAAAACTTGGAAGACGGTGTGATGGTTTCGTCTTTATCTTGTGGCGTTAAGGCGCAAATCAAAGCTGTACTTGTATTTCTTCATCTGTTTAGTTTCAAGGTAACAGGCCAAGGATGTGGGCATGTTCTTAGGCCAGGGATGGAGTGTGTGTTGAGTAGCAGCAAAAGTAAAAAGAAATAGAGCTAAGATGCAAGCAGGAGGCCCCCGCAGCACTTAAGTGCTTGCGTTTTTATTTATGTGCCGGAAAATAATGCTCAAGCATGATAGTTCTTAATAGATGCTACAGTGATTCCACTTTATATTTCACTGAAGTCACGGGAGTTATGTATTTTCCAGTAAAGGTCATATTAAAACTGCCTCTGCATTTCCTTTGTCACATAAATCAACAGGGAGTGAAGCTCGGCTTCTATAAAAGTATTTGCTTTTGTACATATTAAGAAAAAATGATCAGTTTTAGTTGCCTAAATGATTAGCCACGAGATTGATGTGTGAAGTTGGAACACCGACTTAGCCATTGCTTTACCTGATGATACAGAAACGGAAATGCCAGCTTTTCTGGAACAGCATAACAGAGGCTAAGTAGCAATGGATTGTCATACTGACATTCTGGAAGAAAGCACTCCTAAGATTGTCTAACCCCGGATTTGGGAGAGAGGAGACTTCAAGATTGTGTGTGTAGAATATGGGGAAGGAGGCTGCCCCGCCGGCCTTATTTCATAGGATTAGTCATGAGATAGCTTCTCGACCTTGGCATAGGGAGGACCTGCTCACCTGGCTCACCTACTACCTTACCAGTGCCGTCAGTGGAATCTTCCAGAAACAGGAGGCATATGTGGGTCTTTTAACAATGGGAGGGGGTTACTTTGTGTTGTTCTGTTTTCATTTTCCCTCTTGAGCCTTTTCTAGAAGCCACATAGGCTATATTCTGCCATCCTGAGCTTGTCGGTCCTAATTGTGCAATTTTAATTATAAAAATCATGTTTGGGCTTTTAAAACACAAGTATTTAACTGAAATCCTTACTTGGCTAACACCTGAGTCCAAACCAGGGAGGAGGGAGGCGGCAGGCAGCTCCTGCTGAGAGCAGGGGGCAGGGGGCAGCTGGCAGCCCTCTCCCCTCCTCCGCCTTGGGCCCAGAACTGCAGAGCCTGCAGCCAGCCGCTTCCAGAGCTGCCCCTCCCAGCCTGGCTGGTCCCATACCAGAAGGGGCTAGGCCCCGGGCTCCATTTCCTGGTCAATCGAGGTATGTGGGAAGCAGGGCATTTAGTAAAAGTGTGGAACAGTGTTAGTCGCTGGCTCTCTGGGGTGGCTCAGATACTGGAAAACACCACCAGTAATTAAATGTGGGTATCAAGAACGGACTGATGGAGAACTAACTGGGACCTCGATTTCAGGTATTCTTTTAAAGCCAGAGTCTGGGACGGGGGCGCTCCTAGCGAACTGGCTCCCCTTCTCTGACGTTCGCCTCCCTGTCAGTGCTTTGCAGGCCTGTGCCCGGCCAGGCAGGCAGAATCTGCTTTCTCAGATTCAGATGCCGCTGTGGGGCCTTGCAGACTTTGAGTCTTTCGTATTCTGCGACATTGTGTTTTGGTAAACAGCGTTTTCTCTGGAATGACTATTTGTGAATAAGGCCACAGACTGTTAATACCTAAACCAAATGCAGGGCGAGAAGAAGGCTTAGCGCTGGCTCTCGTCACAACCTCGGTTAAATCTGCCTCGTGTAATTTAAAACTCAAGGAACTTTCCTTGGCCCAAAGGCAGTACACTTACTGGAGGCCATTTCAGGAAAATAGCACTTGGAACTTTTCAGTTTTGTGCTTTTGCATGATTTTGACACTGCAGGGCCAGCTGCGCCTTCTTAGCCGCAATAGCTGAGCCAGGCCCCATCTTACAGGTAGGAAGACACTGGCCCAGCCAGCTTTGTTTCCAAGGAAAGCGAGGACCTCAAAACAACTCAGGGCCTATAAAGTATTCTGCTTTTCTTTGACATTCATCTTTTATCGCTTAAATTCCAGTAATCTCTGAGTTTTGTCTTTAGCGTAAATATAATTGGACAAATCTTAAGACCGCGGCCTGACGGTCCACAAATGTCACATCAGTAAGAGCAAGTCTGCTTTGTCGAGGGAGCAATTTTAACGGAGTGTGCAAACCTCGGGACACGAGGATTTGGGCTGGCTGTGCCGAAGTGATTGGGCAACTGGGGGCTCGCGTGCGGGGCCTCCCCGCCGTCAGCACAAAAGCTGGATTCGACTCCAAGTGCTTTTTTTTGGGTTCACACAGCCAAGGCTCCCGACACCCCTTCGATGTCAGTCACACACTGTTTAACGTTAAAGGTGGCAGCCAGATTATTTTTTAATGATTATATAATCGCCTTTGGCACCTGTGGTGGGCGGGGGGTGGCTAATTAATAAACAGTAAAATACTTACAGGCAAACACTCCCATAAGAAACAAAGTGGGAGAGGGTTACACAAGTCAGGAGTCACACATTTAATTCAGAAAACAGTCGAGTGACTTTCTATGCCCTTTTTTTTATTCTCCCCTGTAAATATTTTTCCAATGACTGGTTTTCATTTCCTTTTGAAAAATACCTATTTATCTGTACATTTCACACTATTATAACACTTATCATCAAAGTTAGCATTTTTATAACTCATTTGAATATTTTCCGCTTCTGTCTGAGTGACAGTCTTGAACAAAAATGCGAGATGGCTGAAGACACCTCCCCAGCACAAGGCTCCTCGCTGCTGAAGAGGTCGCACAATTTGCACTTTGTCTTTGAAGTAGGAAATAAGTAGGGGCACATTTGTTTCGTGAGCCTTTAGATATCAGAAACAAAATAATAAAAACGAGGCAACCCCAGGGATGTCCTAGTCTTGCATTTGACTGAGGCCTTCCTGGTTTCACCTAGATTCTGCAGTCACCCCAGATTCTGCAGTCACCTGAGATTCGGCCATTCAGTGCATTTAAATCGAGACAAGACGCAGAGGTAGACCAAGTACCCATCAAGGCTCTTTAAGTGTTACCTTGGGACTTGCTAGTTTGTGAACACGGACTTCAGGGCCTGTTGCTGCTTTTTCTTGCCACTTAGCCCACCTGCTATTAGGACGACAGACTCGGGAGTATTTTTGCGGCCGAGAGGAGGAAGGTCTACTTTGCCTGGCGCAGACCGCCAGCAGCCGGGTAATCGGTGCCTGGGGTAGTTGTTCTTAGGAACAGTGACGTGGGCCAGAAGCGGGGTGCTGTCACGCGCTCCCGTGAAAACATAAAATTCATGATCACTAATAGGGGCGCTACCCACATGTCACCCTGATTTCCTTTCCTCCTGCCTGTGCTCCTTTGGGGACCCAGCAGGTTCCACAGTGGGGGGTGGGGGGCACTGCAGAGGGCACTCAGCAGAGTGCTGGGGACCGTGATGTACACCCCCCCGCTGCCCTGCACCCTGTGTACCGAGCATTTGGCCGATTCGGGGGAAGGCACACGTGGGCTTTGCGCGAGGGAAATCTTCCCCATTTCTTGAAGAAGCGGGTCTTGAGCCCCTCGCTCGTGGGCCCTGCAGAGGAGCCGGGTGGCCCGGGCCGCCTGGGCGGTTTGTCTGGCGCCGACGTGTGCGCCTCACGCGCCGCTAATCTTGTCTCTCCCTGGCAGAGGACCTGGTCTGGCTGCCTGATAGCGTTTCCAGCTTCTGGAATCCCTGACTGACAATCGTCAAGTAATGGCAATGATGAAATGTACATATTTTGTAACAGTGTTTATTCAGGCAGTTTCTTGGACAAGTTGCCAGATTTTCACCCAACGTCAGATTGTGTTCCAAAAAGCAAAGGGACTCTGCGCTCACGCCCGAATGTTGTTCAGCTGTAAAGGACGAAATGCCACAAATACACAGCGTCTTGCGACAAGACTCACACGCTCTGCTCGCCCTCACATCCTCGCTTCAGATTTTAGGGAACAGACTCCAGCGAGCGGCGAACTTGTCCCGTCGCCCCTCCCCTGCCAGTTTCTGCCCCTCCCCCAGAGGTTACGGCTCTTCCGCGCTTGGCCTTCTCCTCTCTCCCAGAGGACATTAATTTTTTTAACATTAGTATTATTTTCCGTTGGAGGCAGCAACTTGGGAATTTTTCCAGTTGAAGCTAATGATAATTCTCGGTGTAAGGTAAAATATCTGTATAGGTCCATCAAATTAAATACGGTCGGGGAGCTTTCCTCCAAGTTTGGCATCAGTTGTATTTTCCAAGGACTGAGCTACTTGGGATGAGAAGGTAGGTTAGCTTTGTTTCAATCATTTTTTGGCAGTGACACTTGTCAGCCTACCGAAATTCAAAATCTGCTTTAATAGAATCATTTCAGCGAACCCGTTAAAGCGGCATACTCCCCCGGGGGCTGAGCCCGGCTGGCTTCTTGAAGATGCTGTAAATGACATCAGTTTTAACTGGCTTTCTTTGTAGAACTAGAGGCTTTTGCTTTAGTTTGGAGCTGACTTAGAGGGCAGTAGGGAGTAAGATTCTTCTTCATTTTAAGACAAACTGGGCTCGTCTGTATTGGCCGCAGGTCTGCATCCCTGCCCCCCGCCCCCTCAGCCTCTGCTCCCTGCCCAACTCGAGCAGGTGTCAGCAGGCCCCAGGCTCAGCCTGCGGGGGTCCTTGCGGGCGAGTGGGCTGGTGGGCTGGTGCAGGAACCTCGGAGAGGAGCCCTGGGCTGCATTTCTGGCCCCTCTTTCTCTTGCTCTGTGAGTTGCTGACGATCCCTTCCTTGCTGTGTAACGGCACGTTCTCCGGGGACCTCTCTCCTGCCCTCCTCGCAGGAAGAGCCCGGACGTGAGGGTACGCTGCTGCTTCAGGAAGTATCAGGGGCTGTCTGCCAGCCTGTCTTACCAGCTCAGAAAGAGGAAGTTACTATAATCAGATCCTCGCAGTGCCTTTTAGCCAAATCTGAGCTGCCTTTCTCTTGTGGCTGGAAACTGCATCTGCCTTCAGATCTCAGGGCCTTAAAATGCATCGCATGCAGGCACCTGTGTTCTAAGTAGCCCGGCCTTTAAAAACGTAATGGAAGGATTTTCACTTTCGTGGCCTCGCCAGCGGGGCTGATATTGATCGGCGCGTTTGGTGGCCCGGCGTGGCAGAAGGGGACACTGGGGCGGCCGGTAAGCCCTCCGAGCCGTCTGTCTAATTTGGCAGAAAGACAGAATGCAGGACAACAAAAGAAGACTCCTTTTCCATAAAAATTCTTCCTCCCCCCCCCCACCCCTCTTCCCCGAAAAGGGGACTTAATGTTTCAACCGCGCAGTGATTTGGTGTTCACTCTTGCATTGAAACAGTTGCTGTCTGAACAGGCAGGAAACAGTTTTCTTTTAATTGCTAAAATCATTCCGAAGTACTTCACGCCCTGCTTCTCTACAGCAGATGCTGTGCATTAATTGGCCTGCGTAGAAGTGACCCAGGGTTCCTTGCAGCGGGCCCAATTTTAGGCAGAGGGTTTAAATAGCTTCTTTATTATTTTGGATGATCTGGCGTGCATTATGGGCTCCTGCACGTGTCGTGTTTCATGGTCTGCAGTTTCTAATGTCATGTGGGTTTCAAAACCTGTGTTTCTCTGGTAATGTCCTAGCAGCAGGTAAGCTCAAAATACCATCCATCAGGAGCTAATTTTTTATCCAGATACTCCAATGACTGATGAACCTGTCTTTTGTATGAATGTTGAGCGCAGTAGAAAGCCATATGCCACTGGCACCATTTCCCGGGCATCCTTTGCAGTTGCCGGAGAGGAGGCTGACGGGGGAAGAAGCTGTCGGCCTCCCGCTCGTGAAAGGAGAGCACCGTCACCACGCGCCTGGGTTTGGGCCTCGAGAGAGGCTCGGGCCCTCTCCGAGGAGACGGGCGCCCACCAGCCTGTCCTGGCTCAGAAATCTGAGTGTGTGTTCTTCCCAGGGACCTGGTTTAGGGACCTGGGTTTGCTCCGTCTGTTCCAGACAGACCTGAGCCCATTAGAAGGGCCTCTCTTGTGTGGGAAGACCACAGCTGTTACTGTAAATCTCATCCCGTCACTGTATCACCCCCATTTTGTGGCTCTGAAGGATGAAATTGAGAGATGGGCTACTGTGCAGTCAGCCTTCACATCTCCAATTTTAGGCCTTTGCCATCATTTTCATGCTTTTATTCCAAATCAAATAACATTAGCGAGCTACACCCCCTTCGGATGAATGTCTGGGGTTGAGCACAGCGTTCCAGCCTGGACTTTTGGGGCTTCCTTTTATGTACGTGGAGGGCTCCACCCCCCCCCCCCTTCTCTCTTTTTCTCCCTGCCCTCTTCTTTGAGCTCTCTTGGTGCCTTTGCAGTTGGAACGATACAAGTTGCCAAGCGCGCCCGGGTCCGCTCCGGTTTTCCAAGGCGGACCACGTGCGGGGGAGGGTTCTGTGTCTTTTCATCTTGGGGGAGGAGGGAAGCGAACTTGGTGGAAGGATATTGGGGGCTTTAATCAGAAATAAGAAGTGGCTTAAATCATTAGCACAACAAAGCACACTATAAGCTCGAAGATAAAAGTCCCCGGGGACAGGGTCCTCTGAAAATAAATGGAACTTGATAGATTTCCATATCATTTATAACTTCCCTTAATTACACTTGGAAGACTTGCCAGTAAAACTGGAAAATTGGCAGCCTCCATCCATTAGAGTCATTTTGCCGACCATGGCAAGCAGCTGGCTTTACTGGATTTTATTTCCCATCACTCACAATTAATCATCAGCTGGAGATGTCTGAAACTCCAGCACAGAGTCTGCCCGGTGACATTCGGGCTTTTAACAGGCTCAGATCTGCCGAGTAAATGGGCCGAGTCTTCTCTCCCGCTTCCTGGTTTGGGGGGCCGGGCAGGCTCCCTCTTAATGAGTGCGCTCTGATAATCGGATGCGAATGTGAACCCTGACCCCGTGTCAAAGGAGAGGACGCCATAAGCCGGATGAAAGATAGAGGATTCAGGCCTCCCAACTTTACACCAATTAGACCCGGGCCGAGAAATGCATCAGGCCCACGAGGCTTATCGAAAAGACTTGCGAGGCCGGTGACCACTTTGTAAGGCTCAGGGTTGCGGACGCCCTGTCACCCTGTCACCGTCACTCAGTCTCTAACGGCTGATGCCCGGGCGCGGGGTGCGGGTGGGGGAGAGGCCGAGGCCTGTGCGCACCCCCACCACCCCCACCCCCGGCCCGCCTGCACTCGCCAGCTGGCTGGGGGAAGCTTGCGGGCTTCCCAGAAACCACCCGGGAGGAATCTGCAGTGGGAAGATGCGGCCGCTGCTCCCGAACTCCCTGAGACGGGGCGAGGGTGAGGGGCTTCCCCGGTGGCGGAGGGAGGGCGGGGGAGCCCACGTGCGGCTGCCGGGCGTGGGCGTGCGCTGCGTTCGCGCCTCCGACTTGGCTCTTTGGGAGCCGGACTGACGTGCTCGGGACGCACCCCGTGCGCACGCCATGGCCCGAATCCCAGAGCCCTCTTTTAGGGACAAACCAGTGAAAACAGACTACAAAACAGACTGCTCTGCGGGCAGGCGGGAGGAGCGGAGTGCTCAAGCTGCCGTTTGCGGAGAGGTAGCCCGCGTAGAGACCGGCAGGCGCAGGGCGCGGGGGCTGGGAACCGTTGCCGCGAATGGCCAGCCACGCCTCAGAGAAGGGGTGCTTCACTCTGCGGCGTCCTCACCTCCTCCTCGTCTCCGCCTCAGTCCGAGGTGGGGGTCTGCGGCCACCACTTTTGGTCACCTGCATGTCACCTCCTTGCCCATGACCCATGTCACCGGCACCCAGAGCCGGCCGGGAAAGGTGAGCCGTGGGCAGCGCCGGGTCTGTGCCTCCTTGGCGGGGCCACCGCAGTGTCCGGCCCTTTGCTGTTCCCGTCCGAAACTACGGACTGACTCTCTGGAAGTTTCCCTAAGGAAGGGGGGGAGTCCTTGGGCTGAACAGGGCGAGGGAGCAAGTCTGCAGGGGGCACGCTGGGTCTGCCAGGGGAGCCCCAGTGTGGCGAGCCGTGCCCCCAGGCCCCCAGGGAGGCCAGCACGCGCCCCGGCCGCCCGTCCCTCCATGAAGGGGACCGCGAGGGCGCCAGCGAGAGGTGCAGCGTGGACCCCAGGTCCTGAGCTGGAATCTGTGACGTTTTGCTCAATTTCAGATCCACGTTCCAGAAACCCGCCCTGGGATGTGCGCCCTGGGGGTTCGCGGGCTGGTTGCATTCTGGGGCCCGCTGGGCTTTCACGGGTGGAGCGGGATGGCGGCTACTCCGCCGAGGCTCGCCCTCCTCCCGCCCTGCCTTGCCCCTGCCTGCCGCTGCGCTGGGAGGGGAGAAAGGCTCTGCAGAGGGGCCTGGCTGTTCCCCACCCCTGCCGGGCGGGGGTCTCTGAGGGCGCGGCCCTCCAGGTGGCTTCTCACGCCGGGGAATGCAGCTGCCAGGTGAGAATGAATCACAAGGGCAGAGAGCGCAGAGCTCCGGCAGCGTCTCCTCCGTGCCAGCAACGAAGTTTGGCATCCCCTCTTCCTATATTTCTGTGCCAGGAAAAGCAGCCCACCACCTGATCCGGGAGGAGGGGAGCACACACAGCCTGCGGCCCCACTGCCAGCGAGACAGCTTGTGCCACACGGGGGGGCCGGGGCGGGGCGTGGAGATTATCTGGGGACTTCGGGAAAGAACACTCTGCGGGCACTTTTGCAACCCTGGACGGCTCAGCTCCGTGGGGTGGATGTCGGGGAGCCTCACACCAGGGCCTCCCAGGGATCCCCCAGCACCCCGAGATCTGGCCACTCCGGGGAGCAACTGCCCATTTCAAACCCGGAAGGTCTTTTTCCACGAGGCTGGAGCGGGATTCCGGTCCGGCCCGGTGCTGCGTACCCACGGGGGCAGGCAGGGGATAAATAGCGTGGCCCTCGGTCCGGGCGCTACCTGGTGGGTGCCCCAGCTTGACCTCTGGGGTCAGCCTGGATTTCCCTCGGCGACAGGCAACGGTCATCCAGGAGCTGGAGTCCGCGCTCGTGGGGGCTGCTGGTCTCGGCCAGGACTGAGGACCCAGCACAGGTCTGGCAAGCACCCTGGTGCCGGCGCCGCCTCCCGGGGGCCCCCTGGCACTCGTGCTAGGGCGCCGCAGTGCTCCCCATGTCCTCAGCGCCTGGCTGTCCCCAGCCTCCTCGGGCTGTCCGTAGAAACAGTCCATTTGGGGGGTAGCTTTACTGAGATCAAATTCACACACAGGCCAGTTCACCCCTTTCAAGCGTGCACCCCGATGGCTAAATCTGTTCAGAGCTGGGCAGCCATCCGCTCCATCGAGAACATTTTCATCACCCCACAAAGAAACTCCGTACCATCGGCTGTCGTTCCCTTTCCCAGCGCCTGGAACCCCAGTGCTTTTATGGAGACCTGGCCAGTTCCAGCAAGTTCCTCTCACTGGAGGACTCCCCACTGTTGTCACACCTGTTTGGCAAAGGCAGATTCAGAGGTCCTCAGGGGAGCCCACCACCAGCACCCCGGTCCTCCCGGGTCAGGGGTTTTTCATCTCTGTAACTTCGGGGCTACATTATTATCCCCCATGGAAGCCCACGCTTCACCTACCGGTACCCCAGTGCCAGGGACCTGCCCTCCCTCCCGGGGCCGCTCCTTCCCCCACCCCCTCCAGTAGCCAGGATATTTGTCAATCTCAAGTTACTGTGGCTGCGCCCCTCTGTGTGTGTTCTGTACACTCCGGAGGTGAGCGAAACCAGCCGGTGTCTCTCACCTTCCGACTCTCTCACCTTCTATAATCATCTCAAGAGCCATCAGTTTTTCCCCAAAGACACCCTCTTTTCTGACAGCCGAGTAGTAGTTCATGGCGTATGTACTCACCAGCGTCTTCCCCCATTCGACCTCTGTCGTCCGCCCCAGCTTGGTTCTGTGATTTGGCAACTGGGGACAGTTAGGCTGGGAGCCTGCAGCGGCCTGAATCTTCCCATGGTAGAGAGTTCGAGATCTGTGTGTAAATACCTCCCAGTGGCGTTGCCCTGACCCCGTGGGATTTCCGTGTTTCGTTTTCTAAGAACCCCCGTGCTGCTTTGCGCCGAGGCTGAGCGCAGCCCTGTCACCAGCAGCAGCGGCAGAGGAGGATGTCTCCCACCCCACTTCCTCGCACCAGCATTGTGGTTTGAGGTCTCCCCGCGGGGGAAAGGGGGTATCTCAGTGTGGTTTTGACTGGCGTTTCCCTTACGTGAGGTTGACCATTGTTTCGTGTCTGCGGGTCATCTGAACGCCTGCTTTGGAGAAGTGTCTATTCAGACAGACATTTTCCCCGTTTTTTGATTGGGTTTATTTTGTTGCAGAGTTGTGTGAGCGCATCACATAATTTGGAAACGGCCCCTCCTCAGACGTGGGATCGGGGCCCAGGTCTGCTCCCCGCCCGTGGGTTGCCTCTCGCTTTTGTGGGGGCTGCCTGTGGGGCACAGACGCTTTCTAGTTTGAGGTTGTCCTGTGCGTTTATTTTTGCTTTTCTTTTTCTTGCCATTGGGGATGCCTCCCAAATCTCTCTCTGCAGGGATTTTTTTTTTTTTTTCCAAACACGTATTTAATGACAACTGAGGGAAAGGCCTTCCTCTGCTGTCTCTCCAAGATGAACTTGGAATAGGAACGACTAGAGGTCATCGCTACAGACTGGATAAAATTCAGTAGCACTTGACAAAGAAACGTTTCATGGCTTCACTCTTAGCGTCATGGCAACATTAGAATGCTTTTAAAACTTGTCCATTTTTTATGTTTTCCAGGTAGCAGAAGGTCAGGAGATTTGTGTGATTGAAGCTATGAAAATGCAGAACAGCATGACAGCTGGGAAAACTGGCAAGGTATATCCCCACATTCCCGCCAGCCCGCGCAGGCTCTGTGACAGGAAGCAGAGTCTCCTCCTTTGGATCTCGGCCGGCTCGGCCCGCAGGTGGCCTGGCGTGCCAGCTCTCCCCGCTCCCGCCCTCCTGCCAGGACACGGAGATGTGGGCCCTTGTCTCCCGAGTGGCCCTGCCTCGCGGGGAGTGGACTTTCCCACAGAGTCCCTTTGCTGCTGAGGTGGTCAGAGAACAATTGCTCTTCACCTTAATGTCTTTCAAATTAAGGGGCCTTTAATTTTTAATGTTTACATCTGTCTTCGAGGCAGTCAGTTCTCTGAGACTTAGGTGACACCACAGGACGTGGTTTTAGAGATTGTCAAAAGTAATGCAACTCTTCAAGACAGTTTCTCCACAAAGAGCACAATTTAAGTTTCCGAGGAGCTGAAAGCACACCCATGCACACATGTGGGGCTTAGTGATTTGGGGAGAAAAACAAGGAGGCGTGTTAGTGCTGAAATTTGTCTCCTGGAGGGAGGTCAGAGCGTCTCTTCAGCAATAACTTCATCCTTCCTCCTTGATGAGAAAGATGCCATCGGGGGCAGGAGGGGGCCTTTTCTGAAGGAGGGTTTGGTCCGGGGGCGTTGGCACAGGGCCCGGGGGGTTCAGAGGCTGGGGTGGGTCCAGCCAGGTCAGAACCTCAGACCGAGCCCTGGGAACATGGGGAGCCCTGGCGGAGAGGTGGCCGCGGCTGACACGGGCCCGCATCTGGGAGACGATGACCGTCTCCGACTGTCACCCTAAAAGGAGATGAAACTGCCGCTCTGGGAACAGGTGAGCGGGCGCCTGGCTGGTCCCACAGGAGGGCAGGGCAGGGCAGGGCTGTGGCTACTGGAATGGCAGCGCCCAGCCCCGGGGCCCTGGAGAGGCACGTGGCACGATGTGTGGTTTTCAGGAATTTCACTGTCTGCATCTGATTATTTAGAGAGTGGGTGTGAAAAGGTTGGTTTTTGCTCACGGGAAATCGGCCCTATTTGTTCTCAGGAATATTTAACTCCGTCATGAAATCTCCCTGCACGGTGAAAACCTGCCTGGTGTGGGGGGCCCAGAGTGTGTCAGACGCGGCCCCGGGCGTGTGCTGCTGGAGTGAGGGCTCAGGGGCCTGGTCTCGCAGCGGGGGCCTCTCTGATCTCTGGCCAAGCCCCTGAGCTGCTCTGCAGGGGTGTCGAGGGGCTCTGGGAGATGCCTGGACTTCAGCCCTACCCTCATCAGTGGGAGTCCTTCTCCCACCCCACAGCAGGGCACACCAGGGGAGCAGGCCCAGCCCAGGGGAGCAGGCCCAGCCCTCCCCAGAGCTGAGTGTTCTCATCTGTAAAGTCTACTTTCCTCTGGGAGAAAAGGCTTCCCTGGAAACAGGCCACCTGGTAATCACAGAGGCCCTAGAACGCGCAGCATCGTGAATGATAATCCCCACACAAGCCTCGGCGGCTGCAGAGCGCCAGTGCAGCCACTTCCGGTGGCAGCAGGTGCAAATGCGGCCCTGACCTGGCTCTGAAGCACCTGCCCAGCCAGCAGGGATGGGCCCGCTCACGTCTGGCTGGCGGAGCTGCGGGGACACGGGCACCAGCCAGGCCTAACCCGTCCTTCATTTTCACGCCTAAGCAAGAACCACCAAGAGGGGGAATGACTGTTTCTCTCCCTCTCCAAGCCTCTCCCCTGGGGAAAGCAAAGTCTTGATTAAAATCAGGAGAAATCAGAATAAAGAGGCACAGTATAAACAGACACAGCTGGCAGCTCAGTGTCTGTTCCCTGCCACAAAGTACTATCCATGCAGCTGCAGGTTTTCTGAGCATTTCACGCTCCTTCAGGAGGGAGGGCGTTTTTCCTGGGAGCTTGTTCCTCTTTCCGCTCATATAATAATGTTCTCTCTTAAAAAAAAAATTCTCCATGAACTCAGAACATTTCTGCAGCTTAAAACCAAGGAGACTGGGGGGGCTGGAGTTGAGAACTCCCCCAGCGTGAACACGGGCTGGAGGAAGCCACCCGGGGCCGGCGGCTGACGGACACTTACAGGGACGGCCAGGGCGGGTGGGCTGGGAGGGGAGGGGAGTGACAGTCGCCGGACGTCCCGTGCGTGAGGGGCAGCCCGGCCCTGCGCCCAGAGGCTGGCTCCTCTTTTCCAGAAGTGGAGGACGAGCTTCTGCCCTGCTGGTGGACTTAGTGGTTCTTACAGCCCCTCTTTTTAATTCAAGGTGAAGTCGGTGCAGTGTAAAGCCGGAGACACAGTGGGAGAAGGCGATCTGCTCGTGGAACTGGAATGAAGTATTTATAGCCCTTCAGTCATCGCCCGATTTAATTAGCCATTTGTATTAGTATTCCTTCACACTCAATTTATTCAGGCACTTTTGCGGGGACACCCCTGTGCAGCAGATTTTACACGGTCATATTTATTCCACATATAGTCAAAACCAACGTTCTGCCAAAAAATCACCAATGGAAATTTTTATTGATATAAATACTTGTACATATGATTTGTACTTCTGCTGTGAGATTTCCTAGTGTCAAAATTAAATCAATAAAACTGAGCATTTGTCTAAATATTAGTTTGCCCTTTTTTTGAATGAAGACAATGTACATCAGAGGCTACGGGCTGTGCCAGGAGACTTTTAAGTACTAGGATCTCACTCCGAGCCTTCTAGAAGTGTGTATGAATCCCAGTTCTTTGCTTTCAGCTGCAGAAAGTTCCCATTTGCCACCCCGGAAGGTGGCCCCGACCCTTCCCGGTGGCGCGCCCCTTCCCGTGTCTGGCTCTTCCCGGGACACAGGTAAGTCCCTCCTGTGTGGCTCTCCCCGGCCAGCGCTGGGGCCCCGGGCGTCACTGGGGGCCAGCGGACCCTCGTCCCCGCCCCACCCCCTCGGCGAGCTGCTGGGCCCCTCACCCCAGCGGTTGTGGGTGGGGCTGCCACCAGCAACTCGGCTGAGACCCGTCCTCGCCTGTTTTGTGTTTTTGGAAGCAAGTTTCCAATTAAGAAAAAAGGGCTAAAAATAATGCTCGTGTCTTTGTGCCAGATGCAGTTAGCGACCACAGTCTGCCATTAAGTTGAAGAGCGAGCGCGCTCTCCCGACGGAGACGAGGTTACTCGGGATCAGCAGCTGCATTTTCATTTGGTTCTGAAATTCTTGGAATACATTTCATACTTTGCTGGGAAGGCAGCAGAGGCAGAGTCGTGCGCTGATTGGAATCTGCGCTGACAGATTATCACATGGAGGTGGGTAGTAATTGGTACTTCGTGCCTTGCTGAAATTATTTTAAGTGCTGTTTGTATTTGGAAGCTAAGCTTTCTGTCAGGCCTGAGGAACAAATTACTAACGTGCCGGTTCTTCTCCAAAAGGCCCAGCCCCAAATGCCGCTGCCTTCGGAGGCAGGCACCGGGCCTCTCTGCTGTGCTCTGGACTGGGGTGCGCTTTCATCTGAAACTGGAGGTTCAGCTGTGTCTGCCAGCAAGTGGGCGCTCCTTATTCTGCTACATTAGCGTGAAGAGAGCCTCCCCCAAAGGCCCACAACTCTCCAACATTTTTATATTTCCCAAAACATCGAGTTTAGCTTTATTTTTTTTAAAGATTATTTATGCATACAAGAGCCGGGATGTAGGCCTGTGGGGGGGGCGGGCAGTGAGAAGATTCCCCAGGGACAGAGTGGGGAGCAGAACAGGCGGATCTACTGAAGCACACTGCTGAGGGGAGCAGCAGGGAGACAGGAGAGGTCTGCTGTGCCGTGTGGGAAGCTCCCTGGCCGGGGATCGAACTGGCGCTCCTGTGGCTGCACATAGCTTTAAAGTGCTGAGACTTAGCCCCTTGAGCCACCAGGGAGGCCCAAGGTTAATTTTAAATGATTGTCTTTAATAGTCCCTGTTTCAGCTTGATCTGAATAGTGAGAAGAATGACATGACAGATACTCCAAAATACAGCACGTTTATCCTAAGTTTTTTTTATTACAGTGGGGCATCCAGAATCAGCTTTAACTTAAATTTTTTTCTTGGTGGTACAGGCCAGAGTCGGTACAGCGGGGCTGCAAACAGCTGGCTGCAGCAGCCTTTACATTCCTTGTAAATGTCATCTTCGGATTAAAGCAAAGCAAAAAGAAAAGTATGACGACGATAACACATGCGTTCTCTAAATGCCACTTATCTAAATTTTCCTTATCCAACACATCCACGCCCATGATGCTTTTGAAGCAGCGGGCAATGCAGGGGTCTCAGAGAGAGGGATTCAAGGGACAGTCTTGTTACCAGTGTGTCAGCTTTACGTGTGCAGTCAGCTGCCGCAGGAACACTGTTTTCATTCCTGCAGATGGAGTCTGACAAACACGTGTTCAAAGCGCACCACCCGGCCTTGGCAGCGAGGAGAGCGGCCACCCCAGGTAACCGCAGAATGGCCAGCCCCCCGGCCGACGTGCGGCCCCGCCTCACCGGCTTTCCCGGGGGTTGTAGCGCAGCCCGTGCCCCCCCTGGGAGTCGTAGTTGTCGTGGTAGGGGAGGTGGACCCACTCGGGCGCGTAGGTGGACGTGCTGTACAGGAAGCAGCGCACCGTCCTGGCGCCACCCGCCGTCTCCGGGGGGGCGCCCTCGTCCTCGAGCACGATGGTGGCCGGGGTGCGCTGGTACACGTCGGGGCAGCCTTCGAAGCCGTCGAGGAAGCGCAGCATCTGCCCGTCCACGGCGTAGACCTCCCCGGCCACGCGGTGGCCCCTGCCCGGGAGGTGCAGCAGGTAGGGGATGTTGTGCCGGCCCGCGATCACCAGCGGGTAGGGCTCCAGCGTGCGGCCCCGGCCCTGGAAGGCCGCGCTGCCGTGGGCGCTGTCCAGCAGGACGCGGTGGTTGGGCTGGCCCCGCTTCAGCGTCCCGTACACGAACACGTGGGCCATGGCGCCGGGCCTGTAGGGGGAGACGGAACGCACATGGCGCACGGCCTGCCGCCAGCCGCCAGCTGCCCCGCGGCTCGGGCTGGAAACTGGCCTGGAAGGGCCTGGGAGCGAAACTCTGGGCTTTGGGGCCGCCCTCCCCTCTCCTCCCCTCCCCATCTTCCTTCCTTTCCTTTCCCCTCCC
>PVIJ01002275.1:0-25689 GCA_004024925.1 Scalopus aquaticus
CAGGGGACCATGGAGATGGATCGCGGGTGAGTTGGTGGTGGGTTACCCAAGGGGAATACAAAATGTAAAAGACATAAATAACAATAAAAATATATATTAAAAAAAATAATGGTAGACCATCACTGTCATCCATCTCCATTACACTTTTCATCTCATAAAATGGAAATTGTATGCTTGTTAAACAATAACACTCCATTCTCCATTAGCCCTAGCTCCCGGCAACCACCATTCTACTTTCTGTCTCCATGATTTTGACTATACAAAGTGTGTCTTTTAAGTGGAATCATTCAATATTTATATTTTCATGACTGCTTATTTCATTGGGCATAATGTCTCCAAGGTTCATCTATGTTGTAGAATATATCAAATTCTCTATTTTTTTTAAGGCTGAGTAGTATCTCATAATAATGTACATAACACACTTTGCTCTTCCATTTATCTATCAATGGATTCTAGGTTTGCTTCCATGTTTTAGCTATTGTGAGTAATGCTGCTATGGACATGGATAAACAAATATCTCTTTGAGACCCTGCTTTCAATTCTTTTGGGTATGTACCTGGAGGAGTTGTGGGATCACCTGGCAATTCTATTTTTATCTTTTTGAAAACCATCAAACTGTTTCACATAATGGCTTTACAATTTTGCATTTTCACTAATAGCTTACAATCATTCCAATTTCTTCACATACTTGCTAACATTTGTTACTTTTTTTTTTCATAGTTATCATCCTAATGGGTAGGAGATGGTATCTCATCATAGTTTTGATTTTTGTTTTTCTAATGATTAGAGAGGTTGAACATCTTTTCATGTGCTTATTAGCTAGTTGTGTTTTCTTTGGAGAAATATATTTTCAATTCATTTATCCATTTTTAAATTAGGTCATTTTTTAAAGCATTCCCTATATATTCTGGATATTAATCCCTTATCAGCTATATAACTTGCACATATTACACCCTTTCTGTGAGTTGCCTTTTTACTGTATTGATATTGTTTGTTGATGCACAAAATTGTTTAATTTTTAGAAAGTGCAGCTTTTCTTTTTTTGTCTGTCTTTTTGGTGTTGGATCCATGAAAGGATTTTCAAATCCAATGACATAAAGCTTTTGTTCTGTGTTTTTTTCTTTAGCTTTGTAGTTTCAGGTCTTGTATTTAGGTCTTCGATCCATTTTGAGTTAACTTTTTAATACGGAGTCAAGTAAGGGTCCAAATTCATCCTTTTGCATGTGGAAACCTAGTTTTCCCAGTACCATTTATTAAAATATCCCATAGAATGATTGGCATCTTTTGCAAAAATCATTTGACAATATATGTAACGATTTAATTTTGAGCTGCCTATTCTATTCCATTGGCTTAAATCTCTGTCTTAATGCCATAACCACATCTTGATCATTATTACAGTTTTCTAATGAATTTTGAAATCAAAAAGTCTGAGTTCCCTGGATTTGTTTTTTTCAATTTTGTTTGGTTGCTTTGGCTTTTCTGAGATTCCATAAATTTTAGATTGGATGTTTCTGTTTCTGAAAAAAAAATTGAGATTTTGTTAAGGATTGCACTGAATTTGTAGATTTCTTTGGGTGGTATTGACACCTTTGATGTCTTAATATTAAGTATTCCAATCTACAAACCTTGGATGTATTTTCACTATGTCTCCTTTAATTTCTTTCAGCAATGTTTTATAGTTTTTATTATACTAGTCTTTTTCCTCCTTGGCTGAGTTAATTCCTAGGTATTGTATTATTTTTGATGCTACAGTAAATGGACTTTGTATGTACTTTCCTTTAAAGATTGTTCATTGTTAATTTAAGGAAATTCAACTAACTTTTATATTTTGATTTTGTATCCTGCTACTTTGCTGAACTTATGTATTGGTTTCTACACATCCTTCCCAATTTAGGTACCTTTTGTTTCTTTCTTTTGCTTAATTGCTCTAGCTAATATTCCCAGTACAATTTTGAATACAGGTGGCAAAAGCAAGCATCCTTGTCTTGTTCTTGATTTTAGAGGAAAAGCTTTCAGTCTTTTATCATTGAATATAATGTTTGCTATGGGATTTTCATATATGACTTTTATTATGTTGAGGAAATTTCTAAGGTTGTTGAGTAAGTTTTTGTCATGAAAGGGTATTGAAATTTACCAAGTACATTTTATGTATCAATTAAGATGATCATTTTGTTTCCCCCCCCCTTCATTCTGTTAATGTGATATATTGCATTGTTTCATTTTTGCATGTTGAAATGTAAATAAATTGGATTCTAGAAATAATTCCCACTTGGTCATGGTGTATGACCCTCTTAATATGCTGAATTTGCTTTGGTAGCATTTTGCTGGGATATTTTCTATCAGTATTCATAGGGATGTTGGTCTGTAGTTTTCTTTCTATTGAGACTTGATGTGTGGCCTAACATCTGTTCTATCCTGGAAAATGTCCCATGTGTACTTGAGAAGAATTTGTGTACTGTTTTTAGGTAGAATTCTCTTTATATGACTGTTAGATATTGGTTTATTGTATTGTTTAAGTTCTCTATTTCTTTACTTATCTTCCATATGCTTGTTTTATCCATTTTTTGAGAATGGGGTATTTAAGTCTTCAACTATTATTGTAGAATTGTCTATTTCTCTCTTCAATTCTGTATTTTTGTTTCATATATTTTGTTGGTCTGTTATTTGATATATAAATGTCTATAATTGCTAGGTTTTCTTGGTGTACTGAATCTTTTATTATTAATATGTAATGTCTTCTTTGTGTCTTGTAACTTTTTTGACTTAAAATCTACAGAACCCCTGCTCTTTTTTGGTTACTATTTGTAAGGAATATCCTTTTCAATTTTTTCACTTTCGGTTTGTGTCCTTGACTCTAACGAGGCTCTCCTAGACAGCATACAATTGGCTCATGTATTTTTATCTATTATACCGTTTTATTTATTTTGATTGGAGAACCCAATCCATTGACATTTAAAGTAAACACTGATAAGAAGAAGGGACTTACTAGTGTCATTTTGCTATTTGTTTTCTATATGCTTTTTAACTTTTCCTTTCTAATTTTCTTCATTACTGTTGTCGTTGTGTTTAGTTGATTTTTTTGTAGTGAAACATTTAAATTCTTTCCTCATTTCTTTTGTGTATATTCTATAGTTATTTCTTTTTGGTTACCATGGAGATTATATTTAGCATCCTAAAGTTATAACATTTGAATTTGAATTTATACTAGTTAATTCCGATAACATACAAAAGCTCTGCTCACTTGTTTTGGTTGTTGTTCACTAAATTATATCTTTATACATTATTAGCCCCAAAATGTAATTTCATAACCTTTTAAATATATGTCTCTTACATTATCTAGAAAACAAAATGTAGAGTTATAAACCAAAGTTATAATTATATTGTCTCTTCAATAATATAGAAAACAAAAGGTGGGCCTAAAACCATTTATAGAATATCATTAAGGAAATTAGGGCTCTGTATCGGTTTTGTGTATTGTTACACTATTATCATTATAATATACTAAATACCTTCTTCACATCAGGATTTTTTTTAAAGATTTTATTTTTTATTTATACATACAAGCTGGGGTACAGGCCAGAGATGTGGGGTGGAGAGAGGGTTCACCAGAGACAGAGCGGGGAGTAGAACAGGCAGATCAGAAACACACTGCTGAGGGGAGCAGCAGGCAAGGCAGGAGAGGTCTGCTGTGCCATGTGGGATTCTCCCCGGCCGGGCATCGAACTGGCGTCGCCGCTGCTGACAGCTCCACAGCGCAGCACTTAACCGCCGCGCCACCGGGGAGGTCCACATCAGTATTTTTATCAAGCACTGAGACTAAGCAGTAGAAAATCTTAGCCTCCAGCCTCAAGAAACTTATTGTGCAGTGGGGCAAAGACATACACACAGGAATTTCAATGTCACAATTATTATAATGGAAATACAGCAGCATGATTATATTAAGGGCTATCAAAAAGGAGCTTTGAAGTTTGCTTGGGGGAAAGCAAGAGATAACCCTTTCGCTAAAAATTGCAATAAAATTTTTTTTCAAGTGAAGATAGAATAAGCACATTCTAGGCAAAGGGAGCACCATGAACAAAGGGAAACTCCAGAAGTTTAGTGTGGATGGAATGCAAATTGCAAGGCTTGAAAAGAGTGAGAGATGGTTAAGCAGCAGCAGATCACAATAGGTGATATACATCATAGTTTTTCTTTGGGTAATGGTGAGCCATAGAAGGATTTTAAGCACAGAAGAAAGAAAATATGACTGAGTTTTAAATGTCCTATGTGTAAGACTGAGAAAGGGTTATTTCAGAGGTAGGAAGAATACTTACATGTGACAATGACTCAAGCAAAAAATAATAGCATCTTAGCCATAGCAGTGTTTTGATAAGGAGGAAAGTATGATTTGGGGAGAGATTTAAGACAATAAGATGTTTAAGACTTATTAAGTAATGGAATATATAATGTGTCTTCTAAGATAACTGAGGATTTTAGTTTGAGTGATGCATAGACAGTGATTTTATTTATTATGAATAATCATTCAATATATATATTCATTATATAGCTAGGTCCCAAGAAAAGTGGTGAGTTCTGAGGATACCTAGGTGAAAAGACATAAGACTTGCCTTTCAGGAGTTTGTACTTTAGTAGGAGAGATAGACATCACAAATGACAAGTGAAATAGGACACTTGCCTAAAGGTGTTGTGACTGCTACCACTAATAAGGACTCAATAAAGTATTGTAGGTGATGTCGCCACTTATGAACATGCCAAGTTGAAGAAATGTTCAAGACATCTAGCAGATTGTGGGAGATACTTGATTATAAGGGTCCAAGGTTTAGAAGTCACATATTTAGGACTGAGCAATTTTGAGTTGGCAGCCGCCATCTTATCATAGCTACAGGTGTGGAATAATGATGAGCTCATAAGTGAGAATGGATGGTGTCATGGGACAAAATGGTCAAGGAGAGAAGCAAATTTTAAGGGACAACAGAGGAAGAGATGCCAGCAAATAAAACTGAGAGGAAACTGTCAGAGATAGCAGGGAAACATTTGCCTCTTACCTCCCATTACTTTTGACAATCCTGCTTTGCTGATACATAGGGGAGAAGTACCTGTATCACTTCCAATATCCATTTTCATCCCTAGCGTAGAACAGGTACTTAAAAAAAAAATGTTAATTTAGCTTTGTGTAATACAGGGATTAGGAAACTAATTCTATCCTAATAATGTAATAAGAACCAAGAAACAATGGAATATGGAAAACCTGAAGGGAACTGAACTTGGTATTTATCAACTTGTAATCAGGGCAATTTTATTTCTAGAGTTTAACATCAACTGCTGTCCATCAGTCTTGTGCTATGTACTTCAGTGTCCTCTTAGTAAAAGTAGGGGCTTGAACTAAGAAATAAAGTCCACTTTGCTTGTAAAACTGTGAATTCAGTCATAATTAGCAGGTCAAGCTGAAGAGATGATATATTATCAAATGGAGGTGTTCTGTCAGCTTTCACTGATATATTATCTTATAAAACATTGGAACATTAAATATTTGATAGTGGAACTCTGGATATTGATTTCTCCCCCAGTTGTAAATGGCCTTTGCTTCTAAAGAATGGTAGGCATTGCAGAGTTGTTTATACCAGTAGATCGTGTCCCTGCAAAACGAATGTCAAATAGTGCATCTGGGTATTGTCTTGATAAATTACATGACTCAGTGATCACTGACCCATATTTTGTAATATGATTTTATAAAACCCGTGTGACAACGCTAATGGAGATAGATGCACTGTAGTTCGTATACAGTAGAGGCCAATGATGTTTTAGAAACAAAGGTAAAATAGGAAATGTAATTACAGATTTGCTATTATGAGATTTGATGTAAAGAAAGAGTGTTAGAAGGGTGGATATTCCATACAGGGAAACTGTTAGAATTTCAAACATTTTTATTGCATGCTAACCAAAAATACTGCTTTGTCAAAGTAACTGTTTATTTCTGTGCTTCTAGAATCTCCACTGGCATAGCACCAGGTGTGGAATAATAGGCTTGCCCTCTGTACTTACGCTGGGGTGCGTGATGCTTTGGCATATGCAGGCTTGGCCTGGGATTTCCTTTTTATGACTTCATTTACTTGGTGGCAGCCACCATCTGAGGATTCACAGCAGAGAAAAAATGCTGACCTTATCTGGGAAGATTTTAGCCTCATTCATAAAAGGAAGAAGACCTCAGATAACAAATTCACTTGTATTTACAGAAAAGCACTCAGAGAGTTTTAAAGATTTTTTTTTTCTTGAAACATAGCAGCTCATATTGTCTTGTAACCTCAAGACAGAAAGAGGAATATAGTGAGATTCAGCATGCAAGCTTAGTTGACAAAAATCCCTTTCTGATCTGAATTCCCAGAGTTTTGTGTGTCTGTTTCAGTTTGGGATTTGAGGTTTTGCTTGTTGATAGAGTACAACTATGAATGAGCAAGTGCATGTGATGATAGCTACCTTTTTAATTTCAAGTCTTTAATTACTGTAGGAATCCAAAGAACAGTAACTTGGCTTTTGGTCACTTTTTGAGAACATTCTCATCTCTATTTGCCAAAATTCTTAATATTCTATTATTTTTCTTCTTAGACATGCATTGTCAGAATCTAAGTGGTGATGGAAAGGTGAAGTCAAATAAGAAAATCAGACAATTTAGGTTTGTAAAAGGACCTTTCCACTCAATTTTTTGATGGGTTGCAGATGAGGGGAAGGATGAAGTTTGTTTGGGTCAGTTTGGATTCATAAACTTAGAGCATATGCAAGCAGAGATGTGAGCCAGAGGTCATATGTCATCACCTGTAAGTGTTAGTGGAAGTTTGTGTGGGGATGAGATTACCCAAGGGAGAGTGTGAGAATTGAGATAAGTAAAGCACTGAGAGGAAAATCTTGGTAAAGATCAATTTTTAAGTGACTGTAGGAGAGAGACAAGGAAACTAAAAAAGAAGAATCATTCAGTCATGAGGAAAATCTTGAAGGTTAAGGCAGAAGAGAATTTTATAAAGGAGGCTATGGCCAACAATGACAAATGCTGCAGGGAGATGAAGTCATAATTGAACTGGAATGTGTGCATTGTATGTGTCGACCAGTAGGATGTCCCAGCCATTGTGAGAGCCAGGTGATGGACGAGTTGTGGCAGAAATCCAGATGGCAATAGATTAAGGCCTAAATAGAAAAAGAATGAATAGAGAAAATACTATTTTCCTTTTAAAGAAACCATTTTTCTTCAATGAATTTGCACACACTTGTGTGTGTGTGTTGTGTGTTTATAAATTAAGATTTCAGAAGAAAAGAATCATTTAAGAATGTTTTAGTGATGGAAAGAAAAGTCTGTGATGGTCTTATTGGGGCCAGTTTTGAAATTTTATCAAGAATACACAGTCTGACAGACATGACAGTGGCAGATTAGATAGAGGATTATTCAGGAAACTTTCTTGGGAGAACATGGAGTGCAAACAAGGAAGCAGAAGGAAGAAGACAAGGGGCTGGAAGATGGAGGCTTTGGGGTGAAATTTAGAACAGTTGGTTGAAAATTGTAGTCTGTATCATGATGGAATTCTAAGGTCATAGGTAGATCATACTCAGAGCCCAAAGTAAAATTTGAAGGAAACCTTGCTCACTGATAATTTTTCAAAGAAAGAATTCTGGAGGCAACAGACAATAGAGGTGGTACAGAGGTAATTTGAAATGGTGTGGGTGGAGTTATAGGAAAAGGGCAGCTCTATCAAAGTATGGAGGATAGCAATGGCTGAACTTGAACATGCATTTCATGTGAAAGGTCAGAGATATGTAGAGATCCACTGTTAGTCTCCAAAGTGGGGATTACCCAAGTTATCCTTCAATATTAGATCATTTGAAAAACATAAATGCAGTTTAAAATTTTATCATGCTGTCCTAGGTCCTTCATTCTGTCCTTTTGAGTGCGTTTTGGCTCTTGATAATGTTGAACAATACAGATGTCTTCTTTCCAGCTTTGTGTCATCTGTAAAAGTACTGCGTTTTGGTTCTTGATAAATACATTAAATAAAACAGAATGAAGGGGAAGGCGTAGAAGAATGCTAACAATTTTATGCATTGATATTTTATAGGACATTTTTCCAAATAGTTAAAAATCCCCCGACTTTATTACTACCCAGTCCACAGTTCTCCGTTGTATCTACATTAGCAGGAACTATCAAATGTCTTGGTGAAATCAATGTGTATTATTTAGCTTAAACATCTTTCTAAGGTTTTCCATTTTTCTCAGAATAAAGTCCAAACTCCTTAATATGACTTTCAGATCTGACTCTTCTTGGTTTCTCTGACTTACCCTTCATTCCTCGCTTCATGCCTTTATCCTCTTGAAGGCAATAACTGTGTCTTTTTGAACATTTTAGGCCCAAAACCTATATGGTACATAGCATGGTTTTAGCATACATTTTTTTGAAATCAATTCTGATTAGTGTTTGAATGCTTTTTGCTTCTAATATATATGGTAACCATGTATGAGTTGTTTGCACTGAATTATTTTTGATGTCCTTAGCTGGTCTCTGGTGATTACCTCTTTCCCTAATAAGTATATACAAATTATCTAGTTAAGAATAGAAGTTAAGAAGTTAAGAATACATATTCTAACTTAAGAATACACTTTAGAATGTTGCTAGGTATGGAAGTCCAACTCATCTGGTTTTAGAATACAAAAATCCCCTTTTATGAAATCTAAGGCATTTGCTTAGCTCTGATCTTCTGGCAGTTTTCCCATTCCCTCTGATTTTTTTTTTCCCAGGACACTAGCAGCTGTGATAACAGCTGCAAATTGTTTTAATCGTCTTAGATGTAATGCATCTGGACTTGAGCACATTTTAAAGCTGCTAGACACTCTTACTCTTTTCCCTGCTAAGATTTGTGGTCCATCCTTTGTCGCCTGAATATCATTCTCTTCCAGGGAAGAAAATGGGGCAAACCAGAAATATAATTGTTCTGCTTCCCTCCCCGCCCCCCATCATCTTCATCAAGCAGCTAACCATTTCTTTGTCTTATTATTAAAAAAAAAAACAAAACAAAACAACAAAACCTTTAAGGCACCACTACCACAGCATTCTTATTTTGGTTTCATATAAGTTGAGATAAGGAAAATTTTATTAGCCAGGTTGTTGAGAGCAAGAGGAATATAAAATTAAAGGTAGGGTATAACAATCATATCATCCAAGATCTTATGACAAATGGAGATATTGCTATAAGTATGATTTATTCCTTGTTCTTAAGCAACTCATGTTTAAGTAGAGAGCTTTAAAGATGATAGTGTTAAATTTCAGTTAGCTGTTTATCAGCTTTGAAAAAAATGTGCTGATAATTACTCTATGATTTAATTTTATATCATTCATCCATTCATCCATCTTTTAGGTCATGTTCCTCAACCATAGTTGTATGTTAGAATCATCCAGGATTTTGTATCATGTAGCATGAAGTAGATGGATTTGTAAATATTTTGTGGAAATTTTTATAACACAACAAACTAATTCAATAGAAATCTCTGAGTGTTTCAATCTGGGTGACAGTATCTATTAAAACCTCCCTGATTTCATAATCAGAGAATAACTGTCTTAAATATTAAATGTATAGATAGTGTTGTGTCAGGAGCTAAGGAAAATATATACTGTCTTTTGTAATTAAAGTTTCTGTTCTGCAATAGATTATACTTTCTTCGAGAGATAAGCCATGCTCATAGAAAAGAGCAAAGTGAAAATGCAAGGTAGTTTATGGTGTGACTAAGAGTAAAAGAGGTGTAGAAGTCACAAATGCCATGAAAACTATAGGTAAAAGGAGACAAACTATGGGTTCGAGTTGTGTGAGAAGAGTTGTGACAGGGTAGGTAGTAGACCAGGATATGCAGCTCCCGCAGAGAGGAAATGAGCAAGGCTTCATGTCCAGATTAAGTATGGAGTATTCTAGAAATTTTATGGATAGGAGAAGCCACAATTGAGTGGATGTTTTATTTTGAATAGCAATTAGTTGTGAAAGTGACACCCAAATATGGAGGTCTTTGTTGTTTATTTTTTTTAGTATAAACAATACTTTCAAAAACATTTTCAAATGAGTAAATATCTTATATCATTTGATGACCTTAGTTTTGCTATTAGTTGAGTTTAGAATCTGCAACTTAATCTTGGAAGAGCAGAGACAAAGCTAGAATCATGACCAAATTGGAAGTATTCTTTAATGCTGAAGTTCACTGTGTCAGTGGTGTGTTGGTAAGTGTAACAACTGGTTTTCTAGGGGAAAAGCCTTTACAGTGTTTGCCAATTTCTATGGTGTAAATACTAACTCTATGACCAATTTCAAGCTACAAATGATTTTTTTAAAATCCTGAAAATTTAACATGGACTCTCTTGAGCTACTATGAGCTGGCAACAACACACCATGGCTTGTCTTTCCCCCTTTAATTCTCTCATAATAATGACTTGTCTCTGGAAAGACTGGCATTAAGGCATGGATGATTTGCCTTTGAAGGTAAACATTCAGTTTAATCTAAATTTACATAGTCTATTAAAAATGGGGGCATGGAAAAAATACTCCTAATACTTTCAGTGTAAGAAAATTGAAAAAGCGCTTGAACACCCACACTTTTTTGATTCCAGAATTCTCTTCTGTGGAGGGAGTGGGTCCTAGAGTGCTTAGTGGCTGGGTGGAGCTCTTCTCACCTTAGTTTGATGTTTCTAGCAGAGTGGTTAAGTTTAGAAAGCTTGGGGGAAATGTGGATATGTTGCATAAGTCAGATTTCTGTGCAATTTATATGTCTCTGGAGGAATCATAGGTGATGGCATTCCCTTGAAGCTCAGCACCTACTGCTCTGCATCCTTTCAGCTTTGATTTCTGAACACACACCCTCTCAGTTTCCAAATAAAAGCAGCCCAACAGCACCTGCATTGCTTGTGAAAACTCTTCACAAGACTTTAAACACCATCAGACCAGGCCTGATTGGAATCGCCTCTCCACATCCCCCCCAATCATTCACAATGCCAATTAGCTCTGGCCTTCAGCCCTTCTTCCCAGCTGCGTGAGCACCAGTGCACAGGAGTCCATTTTGAGCACCCAGACACCACCTGAGTCCTGCACCCAGCTAATGCAAACCTTCCAAGGGCAAAGCCACCACAAAGCCCTTACAAGTTCAATCTACATTTTCCTTTTCTTCCCCCCTTCAAAAACAACTTGATGTGTAGGTAGGAAAGCCATTTAGTCAAAAATAAAGACTAAAATGTTTTTTCCTTCTGATAATGTTCCTGGTTCCGTCACTCGGTATTATGCTCCATAATGTGCCGCGTACAGCCATTTTGTCATCGCTTTGGGTCATCCTTGCTCACAATTGGTTATTTACTCAGGGGCTTTTGAAATTATCGAGTTGACACATCTGTCAGACGGCAAAAGCAGAAATGCTAAAAGGTCACTTGGAGAGAAACCAGCTGCTCCAGACAAACCTTTCTGCCTCCAAATAGCACAATCATTACAGTCTGGCAGATGGGGCCTCTGCTTTCATTTCAGTGCTCCCCTTGCCTTCAGGTATTTAGCTACACTACCTCATTGCCAGGTCAGCCAGGCCTCCTTGTAATTACTCACACAATAGGCATCTCTCTGCTTAAGAATAACAGCTCCATTTTCTCTAAATAGGAAACCAGTTTCCTCACAGATATGAACTATCCATTGCTTGCCACAAAGTTTCCTATTAACAGATTAGTTTTGACAGTGGTAAGTATGTTTCTATTACTTCTTCCTCCTTCATTACAGCCTGAAATAGGAGGCTAGGTCTGATTTAACAGTTTGGAGGACTTTTGAAGGTACCAGAGAAGAGGACCTTTAGGGAGTAGGTCTGAGATCCCCTTTATCCTCCTCTTAATCTTTTCTTTTCCTTGCTTGGCTCACCTCTGCGTGCCCCTGAGAGTGTTAGGAGGCACAGAGCGAAAGGTGATGGCTGTTTGTGCTATTTCATGAGGTTTTATTTAGATGCCTTTTCAGACAGCTTATTTCTCTTGATGTCACAGAATCTCAAAGGGTTGTGTGTGTGTACATATGTGTGCCTTTGTTTATGGTAGTGAGAGATAATATGAAAAAAAAAAAAACAACAAGCTGATGTTGAGCCTCAAGCATACAGGGAGTAGATTCCTCCATAAAGCAGCTTCTTACAACCTGTGCTTTGGGAGTCAATATGTCAACAGCTGTAATAATAGCGCTTTAACCTTTCAGAATAATAACAAATAAATTGATAAGCATAAGGCTGTGTTTTGTAAACTTAGTGACCATGAGGGTTTTTTTTTTTTTTATAAACTACAATTTAGACATGGCTCTTTCCCCTGAAACAGTAATATTATTAGCAGTGAGGTGAAAGTTTGCCCTCTGTCATTAAGTGATAAGTGAGTAAGTTCGAAAAGCACCACCTTGATGTACAGGCACAAGATCAAGGGGGGAAAGATTATGAGCATTTCCCCATAATTACTAATAGAGTTCTAAAATCATCACATATCAAGCAGGTCATAGGATATCAATATCCTCTTTCAACCTATGAGGTCCTTACACATAAATAAGCATGAACCTTCTGGCTTCATTTGGGAAATATCATAAAAGACCTTCAAACAGAAACAGTAACAACCCTCTCTACCAACCCAGTATCATGACAATCCATGAATGGTACCCTAAAAATTGATGACTTCACTTCAGTTCCACTCTTGAATTCTCTTCATTCTTTTATTCTAAGGTTTGTTTTGCAGTTGGTTTTAGGTTATGTGGGCTCCAAGAGCAAAGACAGTAATACTTTACATTGTCACTCCATTATCCTACAAGAATTCAAAGAAGTTTATTAAACACCATGACCTACATTTTGCTGTGAATCAGGATGGTGAGGTTTGGAACTGACACAACCTGTGTCAACATGATCTGCTCTAGGAAATTCTCTTAGATAAGATAAAGCTGTAAAGCACTAAATAACTTCACTGTTTGCTTTAGGAAATTCTTGCAAATTAGTTTATCTGGGCAAAGAATTTGGTCGCATGGGCAAACAGGTCTATCTGGATGATAGATTGCCCATCTAGGCAATAGTTCACTTATTGAATAGTAGTTTGTCTCTGCATGCTTCAAGACATGAGTGTTGCTGTATCCACTATTCCAAAACTATTATGTCATAAACACTGTCTGATCTCAGTAAACTCTTCATGTTGAATGGCCTGCCCTCCCCCTCCCCCCTTTAAACCAGATCCCAGATTCCTATAAATGTCCTCTTCTGATTTCAGCCTATAAAGTTGTGCTCTCCATTATTGCAGGGTATCTGGCAAACTTAACTTTGCTCAATCAAATGGCTTTTCTGCTGGTCTTTTTGGGGACATGATTGTAAATAAGGTAGACTGGTATCCAGTCTTGAGACAAATCACTACAAAAAGAAAGGACACCCTGAAGAGACCCCATGGAGCAGTAATTCAGAACATGAGTGGTAGTGAGAGTTACAAGGCAGATTTCAGACATTTAAGTATTCTACTAGAGTTCCCAGAGAAACTGGTAGAAAATTTGACTTTCTGTGATTCATGGGATAAGAGTTAGAGTAATAATTTTAATATTAAAGAATAAATTGTCTTACTTTGATATCACCTGCTGTTGAAATGTGGGGCCATATTGATTTCTTAGGCAGAAAGAACACATTCTAGAACTACGGAAGAGGGAGAAAACCCGTGGGAGGAAGTGGTGGGAAAGGAAAAACTTTGTGCAAGAGATAGTTAGCATGTGGGGTGGATCTGGAAGAATGGGCAGGGTTTCTGTGTGAGAGTGTGTGTGCGTGTGCATGTGCGTGTGTGTGTGTGTGTTTTTATGTAGTATCTGGAAATGGGTAGTGAGGACATTTGAAGTAGAGCAAGGTGAGGGAAGTAGTATAATGAAGTGGATAGGGAATGAGCATATCATTCAGAGGCATGCACTCAAAATATAATTCTACCACTTAAAATTGTATAGATAATCATGGGCAAGTTGCTTAACCTCTCCAAGTCTCATCTATAAAATGAGGATATGATAGCTACATTATGAGAGTTGTTATAAGAATAAAATGAGAGACTGTATGTGAAGTGGTTAGAAAATTATGTGACTACATTCACATTGTGTGGATAAAGACTCATAGATAATGGCTATTATTATCATCTCAGTATTGTTATTATTATTATTAGCTAATATAAATAATAGAAAAGAGAATGGGAAGAAAACTCAGAGTTTATTCTGGGAAAGCCTGAAGCTTGAGCTAAGCATTCAAAAATATAGAAAACAATTCTGGGAAGCCTTGAATTGGAAAAAGTCTTGAATTTATTTTAAAAATGTATTCAGTAGGCAGGCAGGAGCCCATGAAAGATTTTTGAGCAGGGTAGTGACATGACCAGAGCTATGCTGGTAATACCTCGGTTGGATGAGCTAGGAGAAAAGACCAAAGTTAGACACAGCAGCAAGCTGATAGCAAAGTAAAGAGGGTGGTGCTTCTAATATTAGAAAAAATGAATAAATGCAGGAGAGAGTGTGAAAGGATTTATGGGTTAAAATTTCCTTTTGTCCTTTCAACTCAGGCTAAACAAATTAGCATAGGGCTCGAAACCCTTGCTCTAAAGAACATCAAATGACTTTTAGTCACAACTTTAAAACTGACTCCTCATGTAGTATCAGTTTATGCTCTGACACGCCCTGCTGTCTGACACCTGATCCCCAAACACCGCAGATGTGAAGTGAATACATTGCAGAAGCAAGGTGCTGGTGTGTCTGAACTCTGTTCAGTTGAAAATATATTTACATTGCTTAAGAATTGATGGTGGAACTAGAAGGGATCATGCTCAGCAAAATAAGCCAGAAAGAAAGAGAAAAATATCGAATGGTCTCACTTATAACAGGAATATAGGGGAACCAAACAAGAGAGAGACACTCAGTGAGGGAGGGGGAGGATAAGGGCTCAAAATGGGGGAGAAAAGAGCACAAGGGACTATGGTGATGGGTCACAGGTGAATTGGTGGTGGGTTACCCAAGGGGAATACACAATGTAAAAGGTATAAATAACAATAAAAAATGAATTAAAAAAAGTGATGGTGAGATTAAGGCTCCTTAAGGAGTTGAGTGTTGCTGAGTTTTACCTCAGTTGTACAAGTCCTAACCTAATCTAACTTTCTTTGTTATCACATGGGTAGCTAAATCTGATGCCTTCCCCTTTCTTTTGAGTTCATATCAATTTGGGAAGGAAGCATTAACAAATTCACTGAATGTAGTATTTTTTGAATCAGCTCTTGCCATCCTTTATCTATTGGTATTCAAATTTATTTAATTACTAGGCTTTAATTTGCACTAAACAGAAAAGTCAGGATTCAGAGCAAGCATCAGGTGACACTAATGTTAGCCTAATTGGTCAATCTGTGTTAATTAGCAGGTAACTTGGCTAAATAATAAAGCCATTCACAGACAAGGACAAAGTGATTTTAAAAGTGTCTCTTTAACAAGCCTCACTTCTCTAGAACAGTCTCTCAGCCTTTAAGCCGATAACATGTTATTTACAGTGACTCTTGTAGACATCCTATTTTTAGATGGAGGGTGAGAATTAAAGATCAGGGTTTAAGGTCAGAAGATATAAATCAGAGTTAGTAGAAGTCACATAAGGGAGGGAGTCAGCTTCAAGGATTTGGATGATAGTTAGAAAGGAAATGAACATAATGTGTTTTATTCTTAAATACTTAATTAGGCCCTGAAAAGAATGAATAATCTAGATAAAATCCAAACTACCTTTAAAACTAATCCCTAAAACATAATAGTCCCTTCCCAATTGGGATTGTATTTTGTATATGATGTGATTTTTGGATCCTTTTACTTAATATACTGTGAGTACTTTTCCCATAGTACTAATTATTCCTCAATAATACTTGCCTAGCTTTACAATTAAGCTGGGAAAATCTTAGGTCACATTTGAATTTTCTTATGTGATGGAGACAGTGAATAAGACCAGAGTGGATAGGGTATCTATAGGGCCAAATGGGTCAAATGGTTAAGTGGAAGTCCTAGAGCATAGTTGAGGTTGGGAAGTCAATAGAAAATGGTGGTTAGAAGGCGCCTTACTTTCATTTCTTATTCCAGAGCAGAATTCACTCAATCACCCTTTCTAACTTTAGGTTTTAAAACAGGAAAATATGGCCTGCTCAGCAAAATAAGACCTTCAGCAAAATAAGAAGGTAAATTTGACCTTCTATATATTTGAGCCAAGAATATTTTTGTATTTTATTTCTTTATTCATTCTTTTAAAAAAATGATCTGAAAACATAAGACCTAAAAGTACTCTGGAACATCGAATCATTTTGCTAATAGATTCCCTACAGCCTGATTTTTATTTTTAATTTATTAATTTGAAACCTCAGAATTAACAAATAATTAATTAATTCTTCACCCCGTTCTCTTCTTATCACTTGTTTGCAGTATTTCACGAGATGAGTTGGGAGAGTAGACGGAAGACAAGTAAAAATTCAAATATGGTGGAAGGGCAGTTGCCCAAAGATGAATCTTTACTACACTGTGATTGACATTGTATGGAGTTATAGGACAGGGGGGACAACGTTAACTGACATTTGTATTTTTATAGTTAGGATGGAATCGTGGGTTGTAGGTAGTGTTTCTGTTCACAGGGGAGAAAGCTGGACAATTATTAACTCTGAATTTATTACCTGTGTTGAGTATAGCAGAATGACCTATGAATAAATAGAGGATTGGCAAATTGCTTCAGACAGAAATTTTGTCTTCTCTTTCATTAACATAATGCCATAGCAAATCAACAAACTAAAACCTATATGTATTGAAGACAGTACTGCCCAAGAGTGCTATCCAGCCCTACTGGTCAAACCATATATGACCTCACATAAATTGTGCATTAGATTGCACTAAACCTTCCTTCAGACTTAGAAGTATTCCTCTTCTTTTCTATGGTGGGGTATAACTAAGAATGACTGATAACTTTACTAAAATCCTCTCTCTCTGCTTTTATTTAATCAACCAAACAGTTAATTTATGCTTTCTTATTGACCCCGTTAGCCCATTTCTTCCACCCCATTCTCTGTCTCTGACAATCACCAATCTGTTCTCTGTATTCATGAGCTTTTGTTTTTTTCAATTCCACGTGTAAAGGAGATCAAACGGTAGTTTTCTTTCTCTTCATGCCATATTTCAATTAGCATAAATTCTTGAAGTTTCATCCATGTTGTTGCAAATGGTGATATTTCATTTTTTTTTATGGCTGAAAATATGATACACACACAGGCTGAAGTCCAAAGTGGTTACTCAGTGGACAGTATACAGACAGTAGTGATTGTTGCCCATGCAATATAGTATTTTCATAATATGAGTTCTTTGAATTCTAACTTACACACCAGTTCTCGCCTTTATTGACTCTGTTAAATGTGGGGAGAGCAAAAAATTTGTATTTAGTATGTAGTCGAACTTAATGAGAGTCACCTACTATTATTAGCCATTTGATTAACTTGAGCATGTCTCCAATATTTTGAGTGCTAGCTAATAGAAAGCTATTTCTGATTCTGAATTATATGGGGTCACTCTCCTCAAAAGATAGGCTTTTCTCAGTATGACCAGAGCAGGTCTCTTGTCGTGTTAGTATGGGAATGAGAGGTCAGTGGATACCCTGACAGCTTTGGGAGGTCTATTACCATTAAAGATTGTTTTGGGTTGAGGGCAGTGAGGGACTCAGATTCTAAGAGAAGCTTCTGTCCTTGCCTAAATCCTTGGCCTTCTCTAAGGGAAAAAGAGAGAATTAGATCCTAAGCCTTTGCCATTTTTCTAATTGAAGAAGCAATCACCATTCTCCCTTTTATAGCATAAAAGAATGTAATTTTGAGGGGGGCGGGGTTTCACATCCAGTTGTAGGCTTATCGGTGAACATGTCCTCTCTGAGAATCTCATCTTTATTCTCAGAGTGAAGATGAGGTAATTTCCTCTTACCTGGGGTGTGAAGTTCCCTCCCCCGTTTTCCCTCCCACTCCTGGGCTTGATGCCTAAGGTCCCTAAACACAGGATCAATATCCCTAATGTATTAACATTATTCTTTAGCATTTACAACCATGTAAGTTCTCCATACATGTTATTAAATTGCTGGTTTTAATTGTTAAACTGTTAGATGCTGCTTTGATTACTCATCCATACTGAGGAAAATCCAGAGGGGTGGGGATTTTCCCCTGCACACCGACAGTAATACAACTGGGGAATATACTAGAGATTGGACTTCACATTGTGATGATGTGCTTCCAATAAAGTCTTGCTGTATGTAAAACCATAAGTAAGGTGTTTTCATGGTGAGTTTAGAGCAACTGTGATAGTAGAGAAATAGCTGGAGTTTTGACGAAAGTTAGTTGTGGAGATCGCAAAATAAGATCCCTTAGTTAAGTTTGGCCATTGATAGCTTTAGTTAGCAAGAAGATTATTGGTAAAAAAATTTTTTGAATTTTTTTAAAGCAGGGCATGTACTGTTATATTTGCCATAATCCGGACTACTTTCTATTAACATTTAACTGCCTGTTCCCTAGAGGCATTTGAATTTGAATTTGTTGCTGTTGAGTACAAACATTTTTGAGAAATCCATTAAAAGGAGTTGTAAGGGGCTGGGATATGTGGTGTGTTTGTGCTTGTGTGTGTCTGTGTGTGTTGCATATAGCTGTACATTGTTATTTTTTGCTACTAGGTTCCGGATTTCCAAATAGCAATGCTTCAATAAAGCATCCCAACTAAAAAGAACTAAAAGCAAATTCTATGGTACCTTTCTCTGTATCCAGTAGTGAAAAATAATTCTCTCTCCCCCTTTTTTGATAAAGTAGTCTTCTTACTATTTAATATGCCCAGAACCAAAATCAGAGGGTAGCAGCTCTCAGGGGCTGGCTCTCCTCTGAAACCTGTGCACTTTGGATTCTATGAGCTGGTTGCATTGGCAAAGAGTGGAACATTCTCCTCTCCAGAGAATTTTGAACACTATCTAGAATAAATGAACACCTCTGGCTGAACAAAGAGGCTCAGACTTATTATATAGACCCCTATTCATTAAAAACTTGTTAAACACAATTCTTTTGCTTTTCAGTGGCCTGGGGTAAGTCTGATTTCTTTTCTAATATCCTATTATGGGATTGTCTGATAAAGTGACTTTGGTGTTCCTAATGGTAAGGTACAGGAAGAAAATGTTGGATAGGCTTGGACATGGTGCTAAGGCGGAAAGAGAACTTTTTTTAGATGCCCAGCTGGGGAGAATCCCACATGGCGCGGCAGACCTCTCCTGCCTCGCCCACTGCTCCCCTCAGCAGTGTATTTCTGATCTGCCTGTTCTGCTACCTGCTCTGTCTCTGGTGAGCCCTCTCGCCGCCCCACGTCTCTGGCCTGTGCCCCAGCTGTATGTGTAAATAAAAAAATAAATCTTTAAAACAAAAAAATTAACATTTAAAAAAAAAGAATTTACATAATGGTTTATGTACCCAGATACTGTAGAAGGAAATGTACTCAAGTGGAGAAGGTAGCTGTAAAAATAAAATATGGACCCTGACCATGAAAGGGCAATCCCAGAACCCTTTGTGGAGACAGGCCCCTTTTAAGACAAGGGTATTTGTGACCCAGAGTCAATTAATGCCACTTACCTCTCTGGGCATTTGAGCTTTTGCTTCTAAATTTAGTTGCTTGCTTGTCCCCTTGTTTCCAAAGTTAGTCAGGGTTTGTTGAGCGCTTGTGCTTGTTCTTCAGTCTACTTTCTACACCTTTGCCCATTCTGCCCTCCTTCCTCTCCACCCTGTATTCCAGAGAACCAATTATGTATGGCATACTGTGCAAAGTTTCAAGATAGATTAAAAGATAGAAGCTCCTACTTTTTCAAGTGTGTAGTGAAAGAGAGAAAAACCACATATTGGTATTAAAATAAAAACAAATGAAAAGAATTATGGGAAAATGAAGGAGGTCTCTTGATAATTGTATAGCAAAATGTTTTTACAAACATTATATTGCTGAATCTTTCATTTTCCCGTGATATGGGCAGTCTTTTTTACTAAAAGTGAGGAGATGGAAGCTTAGCAGTGAAAGAAGAAACAAAATATGGATGATGAAAGAACCCTAAGTGCACTAAGATTGGGGGGAAAAGGGCTAACGAAAAGAAAAATGATTCTCTTCTGTTTGTGTAAAAGGAAGGACAAATATGCCTACAGCTAGATGATTTAATGTTAAAATGATAGAATCAGAAATTATGGTTCTATTTAACTTCTATCATCACTAAAAAAACAAATCCATAAAATGTTGATTCCCTGAAAAGACACCTTTAATAAAACAAAGCAGTAAGGAAGACAACTGTTTTAATGGGAAGAGGGCAAAAGTGATATATTTATGAGGCTTTTAGATATCTGGCTAAAGGCAGGTCTTTCAATGTGGGGGCCTGATTAAGGCTTGGCAAAGTTATGATGTAATTGTTTTGGATTAATGGCTAGGTGGAGTTCGAAGGATAAACAATTGTGTAATGAGTCTTATTGGGAGGTCTATTGTCTAGGGAAGGGCTATTAACTCTGATGAGGGTAGGAGAATTGTTCATTTTTTTTTTTTTGAGAAATGGATGTTCAGAGCATTCCTGAAACAAAAGATAATATACTTTTTTTTTGTCAAAATTTTATGGAATAGTGAAGTCATATTAATGCAGACAGGTGAATAGTAAATTCATGTCAGTATAGACAGTGTTGCTTCATGAATTTCATTCTCAAGCAAGCAGGAAAAATGAAAAATACCATTATGAGTGAACAGAAGTTCAAATAAATAGGGCCAATAGAATGGAATTACTTACATTTGAAAGGCATTCAATTCTTGACAACACAGAATTATATCTACAAATGTTTCTTTATAGACATTTAAGCTTGTAGATGTTTAGATGTTTTCTCAGATTTGCTGCCAGTAATCCAAGACAAACTAAAGAAAATATGAGGGAGTGTAAGAATGCCAGAGAAGAACACAACTGGCTTGGATTTTCAGGAAGAACACATGGTTTGGTCTAGCTGACATTAATATCATCCAAAATTCTAGACTTTGCAAAAAGGTGCCCTGTGTGATGGATCACTTATGTATGCTATGTACTGGAAATTTGATGATAAGTGATGCAGACATGGTCTTTCCCTACAAATCCCAATAGTTCTTACTTCAAAGTAAATTCAGAAACTGAACCCTTTTTAAAGCCCATTTCCACTGTGTTATCTTGGCTCTCGCCAGCATCTCCTGCCATAGTCCCTGGGTCACAGTACAAGTTGCCTAGCTGATCTCATGCCTTTACCCTTGTCTTCCATGATCCATTCTCATCAGACCACTCAGAGTGATCTTTTAAATCCCTTTAAAAATTCCCAAATCAAATTCTGTTATCAACTGTACAAAAATTCCAAAGGTGCCATCTCAAAGTAAAATCCAAAATCCTTCCATGAGCCTAAAATTTCTACGAAGAGAATCTATATGATATTACTCCTTGATTCCCCATTGACCCTCATTTCTTGGTACTTTCCATCATGCTGATTCCCTCCAGTCATACTGGTGTCTTTCTGTTACTGGAAATGTCAAGGAATGTCCTGTGTCATAACCTTTGCTCTTGATGTCTCTGTGCCAGGAACACTTTTCCCTTACTTCCTCCTGGTCTCTTTTCAAATTTCCCTTTATAAATGCTTTTCTAATAGCTCTAGATAAAAAGATACTTCTACCATGATATTTCTTGGTTTGGTTGTCATATCATGTTAATATTTTATTTTGGCTTTTATTCTACATGAAATGAGAAACCATTGCAGGATTTTGAGCAAGGAGTGACATATTAGCTTACACTTTAACAGGATTTCTATAGCTGCTGTATTAAAAATAAACTACAAAACATAGAACCAGGGAGAAAACAGGCAGTTCAGTTAAGAGGCTATTGTAGTAATACAGGCAAAAGGTGATAGTAGCTCAGATTAGGACAATAGTAGTGGGAAACAATTGGCTTTTGGATATATTTTATAGAAAGCCAATAAGATTTTCTGATGAATTTGATGGAGGATGTGAGAAAAAGGGGTAAAGATAATTTCAAGAATTTTGCACTGAGAACTCTAAGTGGAAAGATGCTATGCACTGAAATGAGGAAGACTATGGGTAGTTTTGTGGGTAGCTTTAGAGGGAAGATCAGTTTATACATGTTGGCTTTAAGATACCTAGTAACCATCCAAATGGCAATATTGAGTAGCAGTTGGATATACAAACCTGGAACTCTTGAGAGAGGTCTGAGTTTTAGATATAAATCTGAATATTTGTGGAATATAGATGATATCTTAGCTTGGGTTTCCCATAGAACAAGGACTGAGACTGGTAGGAGGTATAATTAGAGAGTGTTGAAATGAGGGACATGGGGAGGGAGAGCTAAAATGAGATGTGTTATCACTTTGGTTGCCTCTAAATGAGATTGCTTGATTTCTTGGGGCTGCTGTGGAAAGTACACTTTAGGACAATTTTCTTGGGGACTTTGTTAGTCATCTCGGGCCGCCATAGCAAAATACCATAGACTAGATTGCTTAAACAACAGAAATTTATTTTCTAACAGTCTGGAAGTTGGAAATCTGAGATCAGTGTACAAACATAGATCAAATTCTTTTTTATTTTATTTTATTGATAATATCTGATCAGAGTTCTCTGAATGCATTCTTATTGTGTCCTTACATGACAGAAAGAAGTTCTGGGACCTTTTTCTTTTCTCAAAAGGACATTAAACCTATTGGATTACAGCCCTACCCTATGATCTCATTTAACCTTTTTTTTTTTACCTATTCAGAGGCCCTATCTCTAAATACAGTCACAGTGGAGATTAGACTATTTGAGTTTTAGGGGTACACCACTCAGTCCACTGAAGAACACTCTGGACTTCTAACATTTATGCTTTTCCACAGAAAATACATTTGTTCTATGCAACAGTCCCAAATGTCTTAACTCATTTCAGCATCCACTCTAAAGTCTCAAGTCTCATCTAAATAGCATCTAAATCAGACATGGGTGAGACTTGATGTATGATTCATACTGAAGCAAAATTCCATAGCAGAGGCAGAAGGAGGGCAGGGAGATCTATTCACAGGCCCCAGTCTCCCTTTGGCCAAAGTTATATCCCCAGACTATACCCTCTTCTAAACTCCGGCATAATACATTTCTTGATGCCCAGAGGCCTGTAATATCTGAGAAGCCTAGATTTGAGGTGAGAGGCCCAAGTGTGCATGAGGAAAGTTTTGTCAGGTTGTGGCCATATGAAGTTGCCTGGAGACCATATAGAGCTGATTGCTGTAGTGATGGCTGGAACAAAGGACCTGAAATGGTGTACACTGGTGTAGGATTAATTAGGAGATTTTCCTCAATGCCTCCTCCACAGTCAACCTGCATAGTTATGTTTAATGTTTTTTTTCTCAATTTCTCAATATTATGGTATTAGAGTTTATTTTAATATGGAATAAGAAATTTTATTCTGCAGTTAAAAGTTTGAATTGTAAGTTTTTATTTAAGTAATAAATTGGCCAAATTTCATCACACTGAAGAGTAATCAAGAAATTATGGTAAAATCATCTAACAGTAGATTCTCATCTGATGGAAAGAAAGGGAAATTAAAAGACAAGGACACTGGAAAGAGAAGGGGCATTTAGTAAAGAACATAAAATAGAAAAGAGAAATGGAATTCAGTCAGCAAATACTGAGCACTTTCTGTTTCCTGGTCCTTACTTAGTCACTGGTGTACAGCAGGTTACAAAACAAACCAAATTCCTGAGCACTAGGGTCAGTGTTGGGAAAAGGATTAAACAACCGTGTGAAAAATAATGTCAGTGGGGATAAGGCTTTCAAAGAAATGTAAAACAGGTCAGGAATAAAGACAGCAATGGAAGGATGTTATTTGAAATAGTTGAATAGAGAATGTTCTAAATTAAGGTGAGGTTTTAAAAGAGATAAAAAGAAATTGAGGGAGGATGCCATGCCAATGCAAAAATGATCCTACATCGAGAGAACAACTGTGCAGAGGCTGAGTCAGGAGCATACTTACCTTATTCAAGGAACAGGAAGACCAATGAGTTTTGAATGGAATGAGATAGGGAGAAAAGGAAGGAGATGAATCAGAGACTGGCCTTGTGATGAAGTTAAAAAAAAAATCTTTTTCTCTTTTTCACTGGCTGCAAAAAGTTTTATTTATTTTCCCACCACCACCATCCCTTGTGTCCTCCTGTGTCTTTCCCTCTCTCCCCCCTCTTAACCTCAGAGTTCTCGGATGTTTATTTTTTTTAAAGATTTATTTATTTACTCATACAAGCTGGGGTGCAGGCCAGAGGTGTGGGGCGGTGAGAGGATTCACCAGAGACAGACTGGGGAGCAGAACAGACAGATCACCTGAAGTACACTGCTGAGGGGAGCAGCGGGTGAAGCAGGAGAGGTCTGCTGTGCCATGTGGGAATCTCCCCTGCCAGGCTTCGAACTAGCACTGCAGCTGCTTAGAGCTCCACAGCACTGCGCTTAACCCATTGCGCCACCAGGGAGGCCCTCAGCTGCTTATTATAGTCCACTAGTTTTTGAAAGTGTTTTATGTTGTCAAATTGACTGCTATGTGAATGTCCAGTATTTATTTTCATTGGTATGACTTACTTTGCTGCACATAATTCTATCAAATTTCTCCATTTTTGTTGAATGTGACTGCATTTCATCCTTTCAATGGCTATATAACACTGCATGGTGTGTATATATTGGATCTTCATGATTTAATCATTCTTTTTTTTTTTTTTTAAAGATTTTTTTTATTTTATTTATACATACAAGCTGGGGTACAGGCCAGAGGTGTGGGGCGGCGAGAGGGTCCACCAGAGACAGAGTGGGGAGCAGAACAGGCAGATCAGAAGTACACTGCTGAGGGGAGCAGCGGGCGAGGCAGGAGAGGTCTGCCGCACCATGTGGGACTCTCCCCGGCCGGGTGTCGAACTCGCGTCGCTGCTGTCGACAGCTCCACAGTGCAGCGCTCAACCGCTGCGCCACCAGGGAGGCCCCGATTTAATCATTCTTTAATGGACATTTAGGCTGTTTCCATATCCTAGCTATTTTTAAAAATGCTGCTATGAACATATGCTCAGGAATGGGGTTGCTGGGTGTATGGTATTTCAATTTTTAGTTTTTATATTTTTTAATATATATTTTTATTGTTCTTTATGTCTTTTACATTTTGTATTCCCCTTGGGTAGCCCACCACCAATTCACCCGTGATCCATCTCTGTGGTCCCCTGTGTTCTTTTCTATTCCATTTTGTGCGCTTTTCCTTCCCTCCCTCTGCCTACCCCCCCCCACACTGATTGTCTCTCTCCTATTTGGTTTCCTTATAGTCCTATTATAACTGAAACCATTCGATATTTTTCTCATTCTTTCTGGCTTATTTCACTGAGTATTATCCCCTCTAATTCCATCCATGTCGCTGCAAATTGCATGTGTTTATCTTCTTTGAATGCTGAATAGTATTCCATTGTGTATATGTACCACATCTTCTTGATCCAATCATCTATTTTTGGGCATCTGGGTTGCTTCCATACCTTTGCTATTGTGAGCAGTGCCTCAATGAACATACGGGTGCATGTACCCTTTCGGATTAGTGTTTTTGTATCCTTTGGGTAAATTCCCAAAAATGTC